>WAAF01003108.1:9725-23890 GCA_013400475.1 Tricholaema leucomelas
AGAGAGGGAGGGGGAGGGAGGGAGAGGGAGGGAGAGAGGGAGAGAGAGAGGGAGAGAGAGAGGGAGAGAGGGAGAGAGGGAGAGAGGGAGAGAGGGAGAGAGAGGCAGAGAGAGAGAGAGAAAAACATAACCTTCCCCTGCTTTTATATGGATCTTAGTCAGGCAGTGGGAGTGGGATAACCACCTCTCCTACTAGCGTTCAGACCCATCCCCAGGAAGGGGTCAAGACCACCTGGGGTCAGGGTGAAGAGCACTCTCCCAGGAGGGTTAACCCTTTACACAAACACAGCAAACTACACCACAGCAAATACAAAGGCCAGCAGCAGCAGTAGGGTCTAACTTGCTACACTGCATGTCCCCAGCAATCTTTAGAGCACGTTATGGAAGCAAGCAGGTCTATCCATACATTCCACACATGCATCTTTTATCCCACTGTTCATCCCATTGCAGAAGCAGGTAATCTAGACATTAGATTACAGTGCTAAAATAAAACAGACCTAATTATTGCACCACAGCTCAGCAGATCTCATAAAACTGAAAATCACAGAATCACAGAATCAGTCAGGGTTGGAAGGGACCGCAAGGATCATCCAGTTCCAACTCCCTATGCCACAGCCAGGGACACCCTACCCTAGATCAGGTTGGCCACAGCCTCATCCAGCCTGGCCTTAAACACCTCCAGGCATGGGGCCTCAGCCACCTCCCTGGGCAACCCATTCCAGCCTCTCACCACTCTCATGCTGAACAACTTCCTTCTCACATCCAGTCCAAAACTACCCATCTCCAGCTTCACTCCATTCCCCCTAGTACTATCGCTCCCTGATATCCTGAAAAGTCCCTCCCCAGCTTTTTTGTAGGCCCCCTTCAGACACTGGAAGGCCACAAGAAGGTCACTTCGCAGCCTCCTCTTCACCAGACTCAACAGCCTCAACTCTTCCAGTCTATAAATAAAAGTAAAATAAAGTAAAAGTAAAATAAAAGTCCATCTTTAGGCAGTGCTGCAGAATGGGAGATTTGTGTATTTTCTTCTCCAAGCTCAGGATAAGCAGAAGTATTTTCTGCTTTCATGACAGTAGAGCAAGCTGTCACCTATCTCCCAGGACAACGGCAGAAGAGTGAAGTGCCACAGGGACAACATCAGCAGTACAACACAGGCCACAGCAGGAAACAAACCCTTCTCATGTGACTTTCTTGCCCTCTGTAGTTGAGGTAATTGAGAACAGGCTTGAATAGATCCTGCTTCATAAGGGATAAGAAACGAAGTATCTTCTTCAAAGGGTCATAAATAGACCACATCTTGAAATACCTGAAGATGATGATTTGATTTGTTGAAGTGCTCTGTAGCACTTCAAAAGCACATTAAAAATGACAAAGCTGCTGTACAGTGGTTGTCCACTAACAGCAGCAAAAAACCTGCTAAGATTTTTTCTTTTGTACCTTTCCTTCCATTGAAAAAAGAAATATGCTGCAAGAAAAAGCCACACTACCAGGACATGGATGCAACAAGTCTTGGAATCACAGTAAGCATGGGAAGCTGAAAAATTAAGACCTTTTCTAAACCATCAATACTGGTGATCCCATCATGGTGCCCAGGGCAGAGAAGCAACAGCTTACATTTCTACAAGGAGTCAAAAAAAAGCTGCTCTCAGTAGTAGACTTGAGAAGGACAGCAACTAGCGATAATGAGCACTCAAAGGATGGGTAATACTCCTAAATTCAGAAAGAAACACATATTCTTTACATTCTGTGCCATCTTACCCAGCACAGATCTGGGCAGCAATTATTTTATGCAGATGAAATGCAATGATACAGTGTAAAATGTAACCTTTACATCTCTTCTTCGCCTTTTGAGTTGGAGTTGCCTTAAATGTTCTTTCTCTGTAAATGTCTTCTCATTAAAAGTAGCCAAGGTTAATCATCTCTGTAGTACTTAGTACATGAGGATGCTCAGAGGGCTGGAGCAGGTCTGCTGTGAGGACAGACTGAAAGAGTTGGGGCTGTTGAGACTGGCGAAGAGAAGGTTCCCAGGTGAGCTTACATTTAAAATACATAAATAGATTGCTAAAGTGTTCCATTGTGGATACTGGATCAGACAATGGTATTTTGTAGCTTTACTAATGGATTCCTTACTGAATTAGAAACACAGAATCAGTCAGGGTTGGAAGGGACCACAAGGACCATCTAGTTCTGACCCCTCAGCCACAGGCAGGGACACCCTACCTTAGATCAAGCTGGCCTCATGGGGCTGCTCAGTCTGGAGAAGAGGAGGCTCCCAGGTGTGATGGTTTGGGTGTTCCCTGCCTCCCCACACTTTAGAAATCACCCAGACTAGACTCAGCCAGCTCTGGAAATATGAATGAAGCTTATATTTACAGCTGGCACAATGTACAAGCAGATACAGTAGATACAGTTATAGACAGAAATAGACAAGGTAAAAAAGGTAATACAGAAACACAACTCCCCTCCCAGAAACCTCAGTCTCCAGGAGGGGCTCTCAACCACCCCTCACCTTTCCCCTACCCCTCTCAACCTCACCCCAGTCCCAAGGGAGAATGGAGGTTCAGCCAAAAAGGATTAAGAAGCAAAGGTGAATCAGCCAAAGCAAATGGAGGGTGAGGTTAGAAAGCAAGATGGAGTTCAGCCAGCAGCCCCAGAGCTCCCCAGCAGGCAAAGCAGAAGAGAACAGCCCAGAGCAAAGTGCAGAGCAAAAGTGACTTTATCTTTGTTTTGCCTTTCTTCTTTACACATCTCAGCAAGACTGTGAGCTAAGTAGACCTCACCATTGTTTTCATTTCTCAGCCTATCATCTAGTTCTTCTCACCAAAACATCCCAGCTAGGCTCAAACTAGCACACCAGGTGACCTTCTTGTGGCCTTCCACTCTCTGAAGGGGCCCTACAAAAAAGCTGGGGAGGGAGTTTTTAGGATATCAGGGAGTGCCAAGAATAGGAGGAATGGAGCAAAGCTGGAGGTGGAGAGATTCAGCCTGGACATGAAGAGGAAGTTGTTGAGCATGAGAGTGGTGAGAGGCTGGAATGGGTTGCCCAGGGAGGTAGTTGAGGGCCCATGCCTGGAGGTGTTTAAGGCCAGGCTGGATGAGGCTGTGGACAGCCTACTCTAGGGTAGGGTGTCCCTGGGCATGGCAGAGGGGTTGGAACTCAGTGATCTTTGTGATCCCTTCCAACCCTGACTGATTGTATTCTATTCTATGATAGTTTTCCTTTCCTGTGGACCAGTGGAAGCACACACACACACACACTCTCAGTACTTAAGAAAGCAACATTGAAGGGAACATTTAAGCAACTGTCACTCTGACTAGCTTTTTCTTGACTCAATAGCTACTCAGTTTAAGATTATCATTAGGACCACCACCATCAACAGGCATTCTTCTCCTAGAAATCAGGAAAAAACACATTTAAAACTGACTGAACTACCCAGCGCAAAGAGGTTCCGAAATTTCTATCTTACCTTGTTAATTCTCATGGAGTACGGCCTCAGAAAGGATGCCAAGCAGCCTGGCAACTTTCCTGTGCCAAATTATTATCAGTTTTTTTTAGTAGTAATAATAATAATAATAGTATGGATATGAATATGAATAAATACTATTGCATCATATAACAGAGCCTGGGGCAAACATTTAGTCCATGGAAGCTTTATTTCAGTCATCAATTTGGTTATAGATCGTCTCAAGGTTTGGTTCGTCCTCTCAACCCTCATGGATCTTTGAGGATGCCATGGGGTGTGAAAGTCCAAATCTGTTGCCAGAGCTTTGGTGGCACTTTGTATAACCCTGGAGGTGAAATGAGTCTGAATCAATCCTTTCACATAACCCACATTATCACAGAATCACAGAATCAACCAGGTTGGAAGAGAACTTCAAGATCATCCAGTCCAACCTAGCACCCAGCCCTGTCCAATCGACTAGACCATGGCAGGGAGGTGGTGGAGTCACCATCCCTGGAGGTGTTCAAGCAAAGACTGGAGGAGGCACTTAGTGCCATGGTCTAGTTGATTGGACAGTTGCCATGGTCTAGTTGATTGCCATGGTCTAGCCTTGAGCTCTGTGCTAACGGGCTGGACTTGATGATCTATGAGGTCTCTTCCAACCTTGGTGATACTGTGAGACTGTGATATTGTGATCTTGGAGGTCTCTTCCAACCTGGTTGATTCTACGATTCTCTGATTCTCACTATCTTTCTGTTAACCTTCTGACATACTGACCAATGATCCAGCAGCTATTTTGCCAAGGTATATACCCCCATACACCCAGAACCTCTCAAAAACTGGTCACACAATGCCTGTGCTCCTCGATGAATGCTCTGGTGGAGTTGCAAGAGCACCTCTTGGGAGACTGCTTTATTTACCAGGTGTCTCCCAAATGGCAATCCCTACTTCCTATCTGCTCTTTTGGTTTCCCCGATCTTTTCCATGTCATTCCCTTCTTCAGGGGAGAATATGGGAAGTTGTTCCACTTCCTTAGTTTTTGATATTAGGACACATCTCTAGTTGGTTTCTTTAAGGTTGCTGCCTTAGCCTCTATGTCAGGCAAACGTTTTCCCTTAGCTTCAAAAGTCATTCCTTTTTGGTGCCATCCACATGTACTGTTGCTGCCTCTTCTGGTTCCATTAGTGCCTCTAATACTTCTAATGCTAACTGTTCATGGACCAGCCATTTTCCCTGAGATTTTATCATTCCCTTTCCCTCCAGATTTTTCCAAAATTATGCACCACCCCATACACATATTTTGAATCAGTGCAGTCCCTTCCTTTCCCTGTAGGTGGGTGCAGGACCCGCTTCAGAGCATGGCATTCACAACTTTGAACTGACCATGTTTTTGGCAACCTTCCTTTCTTGAGTACTTCCCTTTTTATCCCATTGATCACTGCATATCTACTAAACCTTTTACCATCCACACACCATGACAAGCCATACACAAACAACTTCTCTCCAGGGGAGAGGGGTGCATCTGTCAAATCTTGCCTGACCTCAACTGGATAGTTGATAAAATCTAAGTAAATATGTTCTGGATTCTCCATCTCATTCCCATAGAGGAAATGAGAGGGATTCAGGTTGCTGTCAGAGAGAGATCAGCCTTCTCCACCAGTATCTCATACGTCAAGGTTCAGAAGTCAATCAACCACCAGTTTGATTTCTGAGTTAGGATGGTCCCGACAATGTGTGGAGAATGTACTACAAGAGTCCACCCCAAAAGTGAGCTTTCTACTTTCCTCTACCAGAATAGCTGCCAGGGCCACTGCTCGCGTACATGTAGGCCTCTCTCTACATACAGAGTCCGTAAGCTGTAACAAAAAAGCCCCTGGCTGCTCCTGCCTGCTCTACTTCTGGGCAAACACACCGTAAGCCATCCCAGCTTCTGTAGCGACAAGCAGATGGAAGGGTTTATCTGGTGACGGAAGGGCTAGGACTGGAGCCGTTAATAGTTTCTGCTTCAAAGCCTCGAATTGCTCCTTCTTATCCTTTCACTCTGCAGGCTGATCCCCCACCAGTTCGCCACTCGGGAACTTCACCATCTGCGTATATCCAGCAATCCACAGCCTCCAACATCCTATCAGCCCTAGGACCTTCCTTATTTCCCTCTTACTTGTGGGCAGGTCCATAGCCACAATCCCTGTGACGCATTTGGGGCTTATTTTCCTTTTCCCCTCACTGATTAAGTGTCTCCAATCTTTAACTTCCTGCTCTACAAATTGCGGCTTGGGTTTGGATGCTCTCAGCCTTTGATTCTCCAAAAAGTTCAGTAACTGTAAGGACACTTTCCTAACCAAGTTCTCACTCTCTCCTCCCAAAATTAACAAGTCATTCACATACTTAAAGATGATTGTCCCTTCTGACATTGGAAATTGTTACATAACTGTCTCCAGAGCTTGCCCAAACAGATTTGGGGACTCTGTAAATCCCTGGGGAAGTGATGTCCACCAGAGCTGATGCTTTCTACCTGTATCCTGCTCTTCCCATGCAAAAGCAAACAAATTCCACCAGCTTTCAGCCAGAGGGCAAGCCCAAAAATGCATTCTTCAGATCAATTACATAGAACCACTTATGTTCAAGGGGAATCTTACTCATTAAAGTGTATGGATTGGATACTACTGAACCACCCCTCAGGATGATTTGGGACTATCCCCATATAAAATGATGGTTGGACTACCCTAAATGGATAATTTAAAAGTGGAAGTGAGGGAATCATATATAAGTATGTCCAGATCATCGATGTTGATTCTATGATTCTATGATTTTGAGCATCTCACAAGGTCCCCTGAAGGGGAAAGGGGAGGTTACCTCAAACAACAACACTGGATTTCAGCCTACATAAAATTCAGCCCAGAGAATGGGTTTTGGTGAAAATATGGAAAGAGGACTCATTTAAAAACAATCTGGGAGGGACCTTTCCAGACCCCACTGACTACAGAAACAACAATCTGCTGGGGTTGTTTAGCCTGGAGAAGAGGCAGCTCCAGGGTGACCTCACTGCTGTCTACAACTACGTGAAGGGAGGTTGTAGCCAGGTGGGATTGGTCTCTTCTGCCAGACAACCAGCAACGGAACAAGGGGACACAGTCTAAAGTTGTGCTGGGGGAAGTATAGGCTGGATGTTAGGAGGAAGTTGTTGGCAGAGAGAGTGATTGGCATTGGAATGGGCTGCCCAGGGAGGTGGTGGAGTCACTGTCCCTGGAGGTGTTGAAGCAAAGCCTGGATGAGGCACTTAGTGCCATGGTCTGGTTGACTGGCTAGGGTTGGGTGCTAGATTGGACTGGATGATGTTGGAGGTCTCTTCCAACCTGGTTGATTCTATGATTCTATGAAAAGGGTGGATGCATGTGTATAGGCTCAAGGGTCCGGTAGGGCCCTCAGAGGAGTTGACAGTAGAAACCTGAAAGAAGCCTATAGAATCATAACCATAGAATCACATAATCAACTTCCTAGACCTCTCCTGGCAGAACTTGAGACTGTGTCTCCTTGTTCTGTTGCTGGTTGCCTGGCAGAAGAGACCAACCCCTCCTGCCTACAGCCTCTTTTCAGGTAGGTGTGAACAGCAATGAGGTCCCCCCTGAGCCTCCTCTTCTGCAGGCTGCACACCCCCAGCTCCCTCAGCCTCTCCTCACAGGGCTGTGCTCCAGGCCCCTCACCAGCTTTGTTGACATTTTCTGGACATGTTCCAGCACCTCAACATCTCTCTTGAATGGAGGAGCCCAGAACTGGACACAGCACTCAAGGTGTGGCCTGACCAGTGTTGAGTACAGGGGAAGCATAACCTCCCTTTTCCTGCTGGCCACACTATTCTTGTTACAGGCCAGGATGCCATGGGCTCTCCTGGCCACCTGAGCACACTGCTGGGTCATGTTCAGGTACTATCTACCAGTACCTCCAGCTCCGTCTCCGCCTGGCTGCTCTCAGCCACTCTGTCCGCAGCCTGTAGTGCTGCTTGGGGTTGTTGTGGCCAAAGTGCAGAACTTGGCCTTGTTCAATCTCATCCCATCGGCCTCTGCCCACCCTAGGCAGATGGAAAGTATGTAAAAGCTCTGCAACCCCATCCTGGGGGAGGAGTTGGGGACATTTTGCAGGTGGGAAAAGGATTGGAGACAAGAATTATGCACATGTGGGGAGAAATCTGGCTTCACCCACCAACCAGCAAAGGATCCCTGCTGGGCATGTGCAAAAAGGAGCTGGGGATAATGCACCAGCCAACACGGAAAGGGGTTTTCTTTTTGTTGTGGGGCAGAGTTTCTACTTCTTGGATGTAACCAGGTAGATGCAGGGCAGGGTTTTACCTCTGGGATGTATCCAGGTTGTTGCAGGGCAGAGTTTCTACCTCTTGGATGTAACCAGGTAGATGCAGGGCAGGGTTTTACCTCTGGGATGTATCCAGGTTGTTGCGGGGCAGAGTTTCTACCTCTTGGGTGTAACCAGGTAGATGCAGGGCAGAGTTTTACCTCTGGGATGTATCCAGGTTGTTGTGGGGCAGAGCTTTGCTGTTAGAAAGTAACCAGAAGTTGTGATAAACCCCAGCAGCTGGGGGTGTAAGTCCTGCGTGCGCTTTGTTAGGTGTGCACCCAGCACTGTAAAATAAATACTTTCCTTCACCAGATTTATTCTTCAGTGGAGTTTCTTTCAGAGTGGGCTCGTTTCTCACAAGCAGTAAACTTACACATCCTAATGCAAAGTGCTGCAATGCTGTCCCAAGGCAGCAGATGGAAAATTGAATTAATCACCGCTGTTACACACAGGCTTGTTAAACCTCAGCAGAGGGAAAACAAAAGGACCCTATTATTATCACTCAGCACTGCCACTGAGTGCGTGCTGGGAAGCCACAACACCTTGCACAAGCCATGCTTATTTCACAGCGCTGCTGTTGGCAAGGCCCTGTGAAGAGCATCAGAAACAAGCGGTGCAGTTATTCCTGAGCTAAATGGATGCTTGAAACGCAACTCTGGGAATTTAAATGAGAATCGAGACAACAACACAGAAAGTAAAGGGACAGCAAAAGAAACTTGCACCTCTCTTTGCCTCTCTTACAGAGGCACCTCTGTAGCCATCAACCTCTCTACCCCTCATGTCATCACTACCACATGATGTTTTCCTGTTGGAAGCTACTACCTGAAGTAGGGATCTGGCTGATCTCTGCAAGATTTTGATTGCATTATTTTGAGCCTAGCATGCTTCTGGGCAGCAGGTTGAGAGCCCTTACTAGTCCCTCATTGCTCCCACACTGGCATGTCCTCCCACACCTTGCCACATGAAAGCCTGATGACTTTATCCCCCTCCCCCTTCACATTCCATTTAAAGCCTTGCCAACTCGCCTTGCAATCTCCCCCGCAAAGACCCTCTTGCCACTTTGAGCGAGGTGTCACCTGTTAGGTGTCAACAACCCTGGTGCTGTATAGATCATGCCACCGGCAAAGAACCCGAAGTTATAGTGGTGACACCACCCACGGAGCCATGTATTAAAAGACTGCATGGAAGTCCTCTGACAGGACTGTTAAATTGGGCTTGAAAACAGTGAAAAGCCCTCATGATGTGTGCTCCTTTGAGCCCAGCTGGGATATTTTGGTGAGAGGAGTTAGATGATAGGCTGTGAAAAGGAAACAATGGTGATGTCTGCTGCACTCATAGGCTTGCTGAGAACACAAACATAGATAAGAGAGTCTCTCTCAGAGCTTTGGGCTGAACTCTCTCTAACTTAACCTGCTGTCTGTGTGACTAATCCATCTGCTTCCTAACCCCTCTGGCTGATCCTCCAAACTACCTCCAGCATAAGGCAAAGTCTGGGGTAAGGTAGAGGGGTGGGGAGAAGGTGGAAGGGTGGTTGGGAGCCCCTCCTGGGGACTCTGGTTTCTGGGAGGGCTGCTGTGTTTCTGTATTACATTTACCTTGTCTATAGCTGTCGATATTGTACATATCTGCTTGTATACTGTGCTAAGCTGTAAATATAAAGCTTCATTCATTCAATTTCCAGAGCTGCCAGGTCTAGTCTGGGTGATTTTCTTAAGTGGGGGGGCGGGGAACACCCAAACCATCACACAATGCCAGAAGGAAAAAGAAGGGAGCTAAGGACTTGTCTTGCCCTTCCATGGATCAATACATGTATCCTGTAAACATCAAAAACCAGAGCCAGCATAAAATGGAGCAAAGCCACTTAATGTGAGCTGTCCTTACAGCGTCTACATAGAGAAGAGACTTTCTGTAACAATGACCTAGACAGATATTAAACCAGCAGGTGTTTAGTATACATCTGGGAGACAGACAAAGCACTATTAATCTCAAAGAAAAACAAGGCAGTGTGATAATGTGACATCTGTCCAGCTTTACAGTAAAAACACTGTAAAAATTCATTCTTCCCTCTTTGCTAAGCAGCACTGAGTCTTTTCATTATCCACGTCGGAAGATGACAGTGAAAGCGTCTGAAACATCAGAGAAAGGCTGTATTTTATGCTTAGTGAAAAAGGATGTTAGCACTTGTGAACCTGATTCTGTCCATGGTTATCAAGTTTACCCCTTGACGTCAACACATATCTGCACATGAGAGCACATTTGTGCAGGAAAGATCTTAAAGTAAAAGCAGACTTCTACCAAGGGCACTTCAAATCACTTCTCAATCTGGCTTTTCTATTTTAGAACCATAGAATCATAGAATCAGTCAGGGTTGGAAGGGACCACAAGGATCATATAGTTTCAACGCCCTTGCCATGGGCAGGGACACCCTACCCTAGATCAGGCTGGCCACAGCCTCAGCCAGCCTGGCCTTAAACACCTCCAGGCATGGGGCCTCAACCACCTCCCTGGGCAACCCATTCCAGGCTCTCATCACTCCCACAGTGAACAACTTCCTCCTGACATCCAGCCTGAACCTACTCACCTCCAGCTTTTCTCCATTCCCCCCAGTCCTGTCACTCCCTGAGAGCTTAAAAAGTCCCTCCCCAGCCTTTTTTGTAGGCCCCCTTCAGATACTTGAAGGCCACAAGAAGGTCACCTCAGAGCGTCCTCGTCTCCAGACTGAAGAGCCCCAACTCTTTCAGTCTGTTCTCACAGGAGAGGTGCTCCACCCTCTGATCACCCTTGTGGCCCTTCTATGGACATGTTCCAGCATCTCCACATCCCTCTTGTAATGAGGGCTCCAGGACTGGATGCAGTACTCCAGGTGGGGTCTCTGCAGAGCACAGCAGAGGGGGAGAATCACCTCCCTCCACCTGCTGGCCACACTTCTCCTGATGCAGCCCAGGATCTGATTAGCCTTCCAGGCTGCAAGTGCACACTGCTGGCTCCTGTTGAGCTTCTCATCCAGCAGCACCTCCAAGTCCCTCTTCTCAGGGCTGCTCTCCAGCCACTCACTGCCCAGCCTGGATTTGTGCTTGGCATTGCCTCCACCCAGACAAAGGATCTTGCACTTAGTCTTGTTGAACCTCATGAGCTTGGCTTGTGCCCACCTCTCCAGCCTCTCCAGGTCCCTCTGGATGACATGTCTACCATCCAGCCTGCCTGCTACACCACACATCTTGATGTCATCAGCAAACTTGCTGAGGCTGCACTCAAAGCCTCTGTCCATGGCACCCACAAAGATGTTGAACAGGATTGGTCCCACGACTGGTCCCTGAGGGACTCCACTTGTCATTGGCCTCCACTTGGACATGGAGCCATTGACAGCCACTCTTTGGGTGCAGCCATCAAGCCAGTTCTTTATCCATCCAGTGGTCCACCCATCAAACCCATGTGTCAGCAGCTTGGAGACCAGGATGTGGTGCAGGAGAGTGTCAAAGCCCTTGCTCAGCTCCAGGTAAATGACATCAGGTGCTCGCTCCTCATCTATTCATGTTGTGACCTGTTCATAGAAGGCCACCAGCTTGTCAGGCAGGATTTGCCCTTGGTGAAGCTATGCTGATTGTAGCAATCACCTCTTCACTGTTCTCCTGTCTCAGTAGTGCCTCCAGGAGGATCTGCTCCATGATTTTATCAGGCACAGAGGTGAGACTGACTTGCCTGGGGTTCTCTGGCTCCTTCTTCTTAGCCTTTTGTTCTGCTTCTGGGCATTTCTGTCTTTTTTGTGAGTTATTTGCCTGCTCTTAATCCTTTCAAAGAAGAGATGCTCTTAATATGTCTTAAAAAATAAACAAAGGTAAAAAATCATAAGATGAACTCTTTGGAACTTCACACAGCAAGTGCCTATGTGGATTAGGTGACTTTGGGCACCAAGACCATAATCATGAAGTATTTAGAAGACAGAATCAGTTTTTCTTAGACTAAGTTAAAAACAAACAAACAAACAAACACACCAAAAACCTCACCCAAACAACCAAAACCAAACCAAAAAGCTCCAATCAAAATAGTCTATAAAAAAAAACTATCACCCAACCCCCACCCTAGTAAAGCTAAAATGCCTTTCTGAAATAGAATGAACTCAACTAATAGCCAAATATGTTCTCTCAATGGATGTCTATTTAAAGCTAACAATTGGGTTACTTAAGCAGCTTTGAACAGAAGCTGAATTACTTTTTATAGTGTCGAATGTGCTCTTAAATTTCTACTGTATTTCTGAATGCTGACAAAACACAGCTTAATTTCTCCCATAAGTCAATCATAGAATCAATCAGGTTGGAAAAGACCTCCAAGATCACCCAGTCAAACCTATCACCCAGCCCTAGCCAATCAACTAGACCGTGGCACTAAGTGCCTCATCCAGGCTTTGCTTGAATGCCTCCAGGGATGGACATCAAAAAGGAATGACTTTTGAAGGTAAGTACTCAAGAAAGGAACCTTGAAGTATGAGATACTGGTGGAGAAGGCTGATCTCTCTCTGACAGTAGACAGCAACCTGAATCCCTCTCATTTCCTCTATGGGAATGAGATGGGGAATCCAGAACATATTTACTTAGATTTTATCAACTATCCAGTTGAGGTCAGGCAAGATTTGACAGATGCACCCCTCTCCCCTGGAGAGAAGTTGTTTGTGTATGGCTTGTCATGGTGTGTGGATGGTAAAAGGTTTAGTAGATATGCAGTGATCAGTGGGATAAAAAGGGAAGTACTCAAGAAAGGAAGGTTGCCAAAAACATGGTCAGTTCAAAGTTGTGAATGCCACGCTCTGAAGCGGGTCCTGCACCCACCTACAGGGAAAGGAAGGGACTGCACTGATTCAAAATATGTGTATGGGGTGGTGCATAATTTTGGAAAAATCTGGAGGGAAAGGGAATGATAAAATCTCAGGGAAAATGGCTGGTCCATGAACAGTTAGCATTAGAAGTATTAGAGGCACTAATGGAACCAGAAGAGGCAGCAACAGTACATGTGGATGGCACCAAAAAGGAATGACTTTTGAAGCTAAGGGAAAACGTTTGCCTGACATAGAGGCTAAGGCAGCAACCTTAAAGAAACCAACTAGAGATGTGTCCTAATATCAAAAACTAAGGAAGTGGAACAACTTCCCATATTCTCCCCTGAAGAAGGGAATGACATGGAAAAGATCGGGGAAACCAAAAGAGCAGATAGGAAGTAGGGATTGCCATTTGGGAGACACCTGGTAAATAAAGCAGTCTCCCAAGAGGTGCTCTTGCAACTCCACCAGAGCATTCATCGAGGAGCACAGGCATTGTGTGACCAGTTTCTGAGAGGTTCTGGGTGTATGGGGGTATATACCTTGGCAAAATAGCTGCTGGATCATTGGTCAGTATGTCAGAAGGTTAACAGAAAGATAGTGAGAATCAGAGAATCGTAGAATCAACCAGGTTGGAAGAGACCTCCAAGCTCAGCCAGTCCAACCTAGCACCCAGCCATAGCCAGCCAACCAGACCATGGCACTAAGTGCCTCATCCAGGCTTTGCTTGAACACCTCCAGGGATGGCAACTCCACCATCTCCCTGGGCAGCCCATTCCAATGCCAATCACTCTCTCTGCCAACAACTTCCTCCTAACATCCAGCCTAGACCTCCCCCAGCACAACTTGAGACTGTGTCCCCTTGTTCTGTTGCTGGTTGCCTGGGAGAAAAGACCTCCTCCCACCTGGCTACAGCCTCCCTTCAGGTAGTAGTAGACAGCAATGAGGTCAGCCCTGAGCCTCCTCTTCTCCAGGCTAAACAACCCCAATATATTTCACCAGGTAAAAACAAAACAAAACCCACACACAAACCCTTCAAAACTTAAAAAAACCAAAACCAAGCAAAAACTTTGTACCCTCACAAGGGTAATTTTGGAAGACATATATTTTATTTGTATGAAATCGTTAGACATAGCCATCTGAGATAAAGCAAGTCTTACTAGCAGTTAAACACTAAGTCCCCTACCTCCTCTGTTAAAATCAGAGTGAATTTTAATGGATTTATCACAAGGAAGAATGCAGTAAACAAACTGGACTGAATCTTGTCCCAGTTACTTCAGTTTGGGGATGTTTCAAGACCCCTTACGTAACACTCCTTCATTTCACCTGACATTGTAATTGCTCTTTCAAGCATGATCTGTATAAATTGAGAAAGCAACTTCAGTTCCCCTTTCCAAAAGCCTTATCTTCAGCACTGCAGCTTCCCTCTCTTTGTGACAGTTCTAGACTAGACCATTGTGCAAAGCAGGTCTTTGCGCCTTTCAGAAGACATAACTCCTTCAGTCTAGACAGTCCAGTGGCAGCATAAAAACCACACTGAATCATAAAATGGTTTAGGTTGGAAG
>WAAF01003119.1:1209-14055 GCA_013400475.1 Tricholaema leucomelas
ACCCCTGACATGTTGTGAGCCTGTGGAGAACAGGGCTGAGGAGGAGCAGCTGAGGGAGCTGAGGGTGCTTAGTGTGGAGAAGAGGAGGCTGAGGGCAGAGCTCATTGCTCTCTACAGCTCCCTGAGAGAAGGCTGGAGCCAGGTGGGGGTTGGGCTCTCTCCCAGGTGACCTGGTTTGTCTCCCAAGACAAGAGGAGACACTCTGGAGTTGTAGCAGGTGAGGTTTAGGATGGATATGAAGAGAAATTTCTTCCTTGAAAGGGTTGCTGAGGCCTGGAGGAGGCTGCCCAGGTCAGCGGTGGAGACACCATCCCTAGAGGGAGTGCAAAGCCCTGGAGATGTGGTGCTGAGGGCCATGGTCTAGCAGCAGGCTTGGCAGTGTTGGCTTAGTGGTTGGACTCAGTGATCTCAGAGGTGTTTTCCAACCTCAGGAGTTCCCTGGTTCTACTCACACTTGGCAGGTGAGCTGGCAGGGAGCTGCTCTTGTTCACAGAAGAGGAAGTCTTCTCTTTTCTTGGACCAACAAAGCAGCTCCTTGGCCTTTGGTTGCACCTTTAGGGGTGGCTGTGCTCAGCCATCAGCCTGCAAAGTAGGAGTGAGAATGAGAAGGGATTCAGCTGAGCTGTTCCTGGCACAGCAGCTCACAGCCTTCCACAGCAGAGCAGAGGAGAGCTCTTGGTAGCTTTCAAGCCCTTAGCTGGGTTGTGAAGCACAGCCCCAGGCAGTTACCCTCCTCTAGTTTGCATCTGCTTTGCTTTGCTAATGGAATCAGACCTGGCAGCTCCCTCATCAGGATTCTGCTCTCTTTGGAGGCTGCAAAGAGCAGTTGGGTGTTTGCTTACCTCACCCACACTAGACCAGATCTCAGCTCAAGAGCTGGACCAGCCAAGAGCTCCAGCAGCAGCCCAGCCCAGCTCAGCCTAGCCCTGCTGTGAAGCCACTGAAGCTGATGTTAAAACTGGTGGAGTGTAAGCCATGGCTGCAGGCAGCTGCCCTCACCTAAGGCTTTGGGAGGTTACTGTGTCTGGCTTGAGGAGTTACAGCATCACAGACTGGTAGGGGTGGGAAGGCACCTCTGGAGATCATCCACTCCAACCCCACTGCTAAAGCAGGGCAGCCACAGCAGCTGGCCCAGATCACAGTGTCCAGGTGGCTTTGGAATCTCTCCAGAGAAGGAGCTTCACAGCCTCTCTGGGCAGCCTGCTCCAGGCCTCCAGCACCCTTACTGGGAAAAAGTTCTCCCTCCTGGCCAGGCTGGATGGGTGGGCAGAGGCCAAGGGGATGAGACCGAACAAGGCCAAGGGCAGGGTTCTGCACTTTGGCCACAACAGCCCCAAGCAGCACTACAGGCTGGGGCCAGAGTGGCTGAGAGCAGGCAGGCAGAGAGGGCCCTGGGGGTGGTGGTAGAGAGGAGCTGCAGAGGAGGCAGCAGTGCCCAGGTGGGCAGCAGAGCCAATGGCATCCTGGGCTGGCTCAGGAGCAGTGTGGGCAGCAGGACAAGGGAGGTTCTTGTGCCCCTGTGCTCAGCACTGCTCAGGCCAGCCCTGGAGTGCTGTGTCCAGTTGTGGGCTCCTCCATTGCAGAGAGATGTTGAGGTGCTGGAAGGTGTTGAGAGAAGGGCAGCAAGGCTGGGGAGGGGCCTGGAGCACAGCCCTGTGAGGAGAGGCTGAGGGAGCTGGGGGTGTGCAGCCTGCAGCAGAGGAGGCTCAGGGCAGAGCTCATTGCTGTCTGCAGCTCCCTGCAGGGAGGCTGTAGCCAGCTGGGGTTGGGCTCTGCTGCCAGGCAGCCAGCAACAGAAGAAGGGGACACAGCCTGAAGCTGTGGCAGGGCAGGTCTAGGCTGGATGTGAGGAGGAAGTTGTTGGCAGAGAGAGTGATTGGCATTGGAATGGGCTGCCCAGGGAGGTGGTGGAGTGGCCGTGCCTGGAGGTGTTGAAGCCAAGCCTGGCTGGGGCACTTAGTGCCATGGTCTGGTTGGTTGGGCAGGGCTGGGTGCTAGGTTGGGCTGGCTGAGCTTGGAGCTCTCTTCCAACCTGTTTGATTCTATTCCATTCTATTCTATTCTCCTGTTCCCATGGCACCTCCTCTGCTCCAGCTGGCACCCAGTGCCCCCTTGTGCTGCTCTTGCCCACCCCTGAGCAGAGCCTGACTGTGTCCTGCCCATGCTGCCCTGCACAGCTTTAGTACAGCACTGAGGGCAGCCCTCAGGCTCCTCTGCTCCAAGCTCCATTAGCCTGGCCTCAGGAGAGTCTGGCCCCAGCCTCTTGCCCCCTCCCTTTAGCTCTTGCTGCTCTCCTGCAGGCTCTCAGCCCCAGGGCTCTCAGCCTTAGCTCATCATGGAGCTGCTGCAGGCCCTTAGCAGCTTCCCAGCCTCCCCTCTCCAGCAGTTCCCTATCTTCCTCAGCTGGAGACCTGGTGGAGAAGTGAACATAGGAGGCAGCTCCTGGTCCTCCCATGCCCATGGAGGAGTGAGCATAGGAGGCACCTCCTGCTCCTCACATAGGTGAGGAGAAGAGAGCATAGGAGGCACCTCCTGTTCCATGCATGCCCCTGGAGAAGTGAGCATAGGAAACACCTCCTTGTCCTCCCATGCCCACGGAGGAGTGAGCATAGGAGGCACCTCCTGGTCCTCCAATAGCTGAGGAGAAGGGAGCATAGGAGGCAGCTCTTGGTGCTCCCATGCCCCTGGAGAGGTGAGCACAGGAGGCAGCTGCTGGTCCATGCATGGCCATGGAGAGGTGAGCACAGGAGGCAGCTGCTGGTCCATGCATGGCCATGGAGAGGTGAGCACAGGAGGCAGCTGCTGGTCCATGCATGCCCATTGAGGAGTGAGCATAGGAGGCACCTCCTGGTCCTCCCATGCCCATGGAGAGGTGAGCACAGGAGGCAGCTGCTGGTCCATGCATGGCCATGGAGAGGTGAGCACAGGAGGCAGCTGCTGGTCCATGCATGCCCATTGAGGAGTGAGCATAGGAGGCACCTCCTGGTCCTCCCATGCCCATGGAGAGGTGAGCACAGGAGGCAGCTGCTGGTGCTCCCCTGGGCAGGGTTGGTTGGGTTGCCCTGGCTGGCCAGGTGGCTGCCACGTCCCCGGCTGTGTGGAGCAGGAGGAGCAGAGCTCCCCCAGCAGGGCTGCCCATTCTGGCTCTGCTCTCTGAAGCTCTGCCATTGCTGCTTAGCATTGCTTGGAAGAAGGAACCTGTCAGAGCTTGTTTGAGCTCCACCAGCTCGACTGAAATCTTGCATCTGTAAATCAAAGATGAGTTCCTGGAGCCTCTTAGGATAAAATGTCAACTGCCAGAAGCAGCTTTGGCAGCTGTTTGGGGTTTGACCCTAGGCACAAGTGAGTAAGCCAAGCTTTTGGTGAGGAGTGGGCCTGAGAGTGATGATCTTTGGGGGCATCTCCTGCAGCCTTCCAACTTCTGCACCCAGACATCTTCCTTGTGTGCACAAATGTTGGGCTGCAAGCAATTTCCTCCTGCTGCCTTTGGCTTCCAGAAGGTATCAGAGCTTCTTCCTCCCTTGCTCTCCCTGCCCATAGGCTCTGACACATCCCAGCTCATGTTTTTCATCTCCAAGTTACTCTTGGCTTTGTATCAAACCAGCCAAACCTCAAAAGCCAAACATAATATTAGGCTTGTTCTGCCTAGGAAGAAATTTATGTAACTAAATGAAACAAGGCTGGAACCTCTTGGTGTGTCCAAGCAAGGCTGAAAAGTCCTGCTGCAGCTCTCTGCACTACAAGCTGAAGCTTGGGTCAGTGAATAACTCTTTATTTTATCCCTTCCAGAGCTTATGTTGAGAAATACCTCCTGGAGAAGTCCAGACTGGTCTACCAAGAGCACAATGAGAGGTAGGTGCTGATGGGCTCCTGCTGGCCTTACTGCTGAGCTGGCACAGGGAAGGGGTCAGGACTTGTACACCTCTAACCCTCTGCTGCAAAGAGAAATGGAAGCATTTGGTGTTCTGCTCCTCAGGGAGAATTGGTACTGCCCAAAGGAGATAGAACCAGGGAATGGGTTGGGTTGGAAGAGATCTTAAAGGTCAGCCAGTTCCCAGCACCCTGCCACAGGCAGGGACACCTCCCACCAGCACAGGTTGCTCAAGGTGCTCCTAGAATGAGTTGGGTTGGAAGGGACCTTGAGGGTCATCCAGTTCCAAGCCCTTGCCTTGGACATGGACACCTTCCACCAGCACAGGTTGCTCAGAGCACTCCTAGGATGAGTTGGACTGGAAGGGACCTTAAAGGTCATGCAGTTCCAAGCCCTTGCCTTGGACATGGACACCTTCCATCAGCCCAGACTGCCCAAGGCACTCCTAGGATGAGTTGGGTTGGAAGGGACCTTGAAAGTCATCTAGCTCCAAGCCCCCTGCCGTGGGCAAAGCCCATGGAGCTTGGTGAGCTTCAGTATTCCACCAGCCCAGGTTGTTCAAGGCCTCATCAGTCCTGGCCTTAAGATGAGCTGGCACCAAGTGCTGCCAGCCCAGAGCCAGCTGTGCCCTGGGCTGGTCCCCAGCTATGTGGGCATCAGGGGCAGGGAGGGGATTCTGCTCCTCTGCTGTGCTCTGCTCAGACCTCCCTGCAGTGCTGGGGCAGCTCTGGAGCCCTCAGCACAGACAGGAGCAAATCCAAAGGAGGCCACAGCAGTGCTGGCAGGGCTGGGAGCCCTCTGCTGTGAGGCCAGGCTGGGAGAGCTGGGGTTGGTTCAGTGTGGAGAAGAGAAGGCTGCAGGGAGACCTTCTGAGTGCTTGGAGAGGTGATCAGAGAGCTGGGGACAGAGTGTTGAGCAGGGCCTGTGGTGACAGGACAAGGGGGGAGGGTTTGAACTGCAAGAGGGAGACTCAGACTGGAGAGAAGGGAGAAGTGTTTGCCCCTGAGGGTGCTGAGAGCCTGTTCCAGGTTGCCCACATAGAGGTGAGAGCTGCCCCATGCCTGGCACCATCACAGGTGAGGTTGTTTGAGGCTCTGAGCATCCTGCTCTGGCTGGGGATGTCCCTGCTGGCTGCAGGGGATTGGACTGGAAGACTGAGAGGGGATCAAATCAATGTCTGTAACTGAGGGCTGGGGGTCAGGAGTGGGGGACAGGCTCTGCTCACTGCTCCCTGGGATAGGACAAGCAGCAGTGGATGGAAGCTGCAGCACAGGAGGTTCCAGCTCAGCACAAGGGGGAACTTCTTGCCTGGAAGGGTCCCAGAGCCCTGGCACAGGCTGCCCCGAGAGGTTGTGGAGTCTCCTTCTCTGGAGCCTTTGCAGGCCTGTCTGGATGTGTTCCTGTGTGCCCTGAGCTGGATTGTGTGGTCCTGCTCTGGCAGGGGAGTTGGACTGGATGAGCTCTTTGGGTCCCTTCTAACCCCTGACATCCTGTGAGCTGTGATCCTGTGGTCCTGTGATCCTTTCACCTTGAAAGATCCCTTCCAACCCAATCCACTCTGTGCCTGAATCTCTGATAGTTTCAGATGCTCTTTCAGTGGTGTTGTACAGCTGCTAACAGAGTGAAGCCATCAGGAAGGGTTCCAGAGAAAGGTGAAATGCTGCAGACAACAAACTGAAGCCAATGACTGTGTTAGCTGCAGCCTGGTTGTTAAACCTGGAGGGGAGGCTCCAGAGATATCTTCTGGTGGCCTTTGAGTGCTTCAAGAGGTGATCAGAGAGCTGGGGACAGAATGTTGAGCAGGGCCTGTGGTGACAGGACAGGGGGAGATGGTTTGAACTGCGAGAGGGAGACTCAGACTGGAGAGAAGGGAGAAATGTTTGCCCCTGAGGGTGCTGAGAGCCTGTCCCAGGTTGCCCAGAGGGATGGGAGCTGCCCCATGCCTGGCACCATTGCAGGTGAGGTTGTTTGAGGCTCTGAGGAGCGACCTGCTCTAATTTGGGATGTCTGTGCTGGTTGCAGGAGGTTGGACTGGATGCCCTTGAAAGGTCCTTTCCAACCCAACCCACTCTGTGCCTGACTCTCTGATGGTTTCAGATGCTCTTTCAGCTGTGTTTTACAGCTGCTAACAGAGTGGAGCCATCGGGAGGGGTTCCAGAGAAGGCTGAAATGCTGCAGACAACCACCTGAAGGCAACGACTTTGTGTTAGCTGCAGCCTGGTCCTCCTAACTCAGCTCTCTTCTCCTCTCCCCCCCAGATTCTCACTCTGATTTGTAATCAATGTGCTGCTTCTTGCTGCCTTCCCAATCCTGGCACTTGTCTCTGTGTCTTCCTTTTGAGGCAGATGCTGTGTGAGAAGCTTTCCTGAAGGCTCCCAGAGTTCAGTAACCACCACAGCCTTGACAAACATCCTCTTGGGTGTTGCCAGATGATTCAACTTGGTCCCTCCTGGAAAGCAGCCAACAGGAAAGCAAGAGTTTAGTTTTAGAAGTGCTTCCACGCTCCTGGTGTTAATCCTTGCTGGAGCAAAGCAGAGGAATGTTCACTTGGTTGGATTTGGGATTAGAAAGATCCCAAGTGTTGGGAATGGCTCCATAAGCCACAACAACAGCAACAAAAAGGAGGTTTTGGGGGTTTTTTTGTTCCTGTTCTGTCTTGGAGAACTGCAGAATCAATTCCTCCTTCTGAGGATTAAAAACAACGATAGAATCATGCTGGAGTTGAGGGTGGTGAGACACTGGCACAGGTTGAAGGTGGTGAGACACTGGCACAGGTTGCCCAGGGAGGTTGTGGAGCACAGAATCACCCAAGGGGATCAAAGAGTGAGGCACTGCCACCTGCCTTTGGGCAGAAAGAGAGGTTTGGACCTTCCCTAGTGCCAGCAACTTTGGTCTTAATCACAGAGTCACAGAATTAACTAGTTTGGAAGAGAGCTCCAAGCTCAGCCAGCCCAACCTAGCACCCAGCCCTGCCCAACCAACCAGACCATGGCACTAAGTGCCCCAGCCAGGCTTGGCTTCAACACCTCCAGCCACGGCCACTCCACCACCTCCCTGGGCAGCCCATTCCAATGCCAATCACTCTCTCTGCCAGGAACTTCCTCCTCACATCCAGCCCAGACCTGCCCTGCCACAGCTTCAGGCTGTGTCCCCTTCTTCTGCTGCTGGCTGCCTGGCAGCAGAGCCCAACCCCAGCTGGCTACAGCCTCCCTGCAGGGAGCTGCAGACAGCAATGAGCTCTGCCCTGAGCCTCCTCTGCTGCAGGCTGCACACCCCCAGCTCCCTCAGCCTCTCCTCACAGGGCTGTGCTCCAGGCCCCTCCCCAGCCTTGCTGCCCTTCTCTCAACACCTTCCAGCACCTCAACATCTCTCTGCAATGGAGGAGCCCACAACTGGACACAGCACTCCAGGGCTGGCCTGAGCAGTGCTGAGCACAGGGGCACAAGAACCTCCCTTGTCCTGCTGCCCACACTGCTCCTCAGCCAGCCCAGGATGCCATTGGCTCTGCTGCCCACCTGGGCACACTGCTGCCTCCTCTTCAGCTCCTCTCTCCCACCACCCCCAGGGCCCTCTTGCCTGCCTGCTCTCCAGGGAGTGGCTCTTGGTCTGCATTGTGTGATTTAATCTTCTCATGGAAGCATAGAATCAGGATGCTTTAGACTGGAAAGGACCTTTAAAGGTCATCTGCTCCTACCCCCACTGTAGCCAACAGGGAAATCTGCAGCTAGAGCAGGCTCCTTAGAGCCCCAAACAACCTCACCTGCAGTGGTGCCAGGCGTGGGGCAGCTCCCACCTCTCTGGGCAACCTGGAACAGGCTCTCATCACCCTCAGCACAAACAATTCTCCATTCTCTCCAGTCTGAGTCTCCCTTTTCCAGCTCAAACCACCCCCACCTTATCCTGCCACCACAGGCCCTGCACAAAACTCTATCCCCAGCTCTCTGATTCATAGAATCATAGAATGGTTTGGCTTAGAAGGGGCCTTTAATGCCATCTGAGTCAAACCCCAGTGCCATGGGCAGGGACAGGCAGGTGCCACTTCTCTGGGCAACCCAGGAGAAGGTCTCAGCCCCTTCCCTGTACAGCATTTCTCCCTTGTGTTCAGTCTGAATCTGCTCCCTGCAGCGCTGCAGAGCAGGCAGGGACTGTTCCTAATCAGCCTTCCAGTCTGAGTGTGGGAGCTGGAAAATCAGGTTGGGAGGTTTCCCTGAGCTCCTCTGCTTGCTGCTGCTGCTGCCTTTGAAGCCTAACAGCTCTGTTTTCCATCTGTCCCCAGGAACTACCATGTATTCTACTACCTGCTGGCAGGAGCCAGCGAGGAGGAGCGCTCAGCCTTCCACCTGCAGCAGCCTGAGGAGTATCACTACCTCAACCAGGTGGGAATCCTCTGCAGGAGCACAGCACACACAGCTCTGCCCTGCTGCTGCCAGTGTCTGGGCAGAAAGATGAGGTCTGCTTAGCCTACTGCTCCAGCACTGCAATGGAGTCTGTCTTGGCGCTTTAAACACCCGAGAGAGTGAAGGATAGAAGCATAGAGCCATAGAGCCATAGAGCCAGAGAGCCAGAGAAACATACAACCATAGACACACACAGCCATAGACCCATAGAACCACAGACCCATAGAACCATAGACACATAGAGCCATAGAACCATAGACACATAGAGCCATAGACCCATAGAACCATAGACACATAGAGCCATAGAACCATAGACACATAGAGCCATAGACCCATAGAACCATAGACACGTAGAGCCATAGAACCATAGACACATAGAGCCATAGAACCATAGACACATAGAACCATAGACCCATAGACACATAGAGCCATAGAGCCATAGAACCATAGACACATAGAGCCATAGAACCATAGACCCATAGACACATAGACACATAGAGCCATAGAACCATAGACCCATAGACCCATAGACACATAGAGCCATAGAACCATAGACACATAGAACCATAGACACATAGAGCCATACAGCCATAGAAACATAGAACCATAGACACATAGACACATAGAGCCATAGACCCATAGAACCTTAGACACATAGACACATAGAGCCATAGAGCCATAGAACCATAGAACCATAGACACATAGACACATAGAGCCATAGAGCCATAGAACCATAGACACAGACACATACAGCCATAGAAACATAGAACCATAGACACATAGACACATAGAACCATAGACACATAGAGCCATAGACACATAGAGCCATAGACCCATAGACCCATAGACCCATAGAAACATAGAACCATAGACACATAGAGCCATAGAGCCATAGATCCAGGGAACTATAGACCCATAGAGCCATAGACACACAGACCCATAAAACCATAGAAATATAGCACCATAGACCCACAGAACTATAGACCCATAGAGCCATAGAAACATAGCACCATAGAACCATAGACCCATAGACCCATAGAGCCATAGACACACAGACCCATAAAACCATAGAAATATAGCACCATAGACCCACAGAACTATAGACCCATAGAGCCATGGAAACATAGCACCATAGAACCATAGACCCATAGACCCATAGACCCATAGACCCATAGAGCCATAGAACCATAGACCCATAGACCCATAGACCCATAGACCCATAGACCCATAGAACCATACACCCATAGACCCATAGACCCGTAGAACCATAGTCGCATAGACCCATAGATCCATAGACCCATAGAACCATAGACCCATAGACCCATAGACCCATAGAACCATAGATCCATAGAACCATAGAACCATAGACCCATAGAACCATAGTCCCATAGCACCATAGACCCATAGATCCAGGGAACCATATAGCCATAGACACATAGACCCACAGAACTATGGACCCGTAGACCCATAGAACCATAGAGCCATAGACCCTTAGGACCATAATACCATAGAACCGTAAAACCATAGAACTATAGAGCCATAGAACCATAGAACTATAGACCCATAGAACTGGAGAACCATAAAACCATACAACCATAGAACTATGGAGCCATAGAACCATAGAACTATAGACCCATAGAACCATAGAATTATAGAGCCATAGAGACATAGAACCGTAGAGCCACAGAAGCATAGACCCATAGAGCCATAGACCCATGGACCCATAGAACCATAGACTCAGAGAACCATAGACCCATAGAGCCATAGACCCATGAAGCCATAGACACATAGAACCATAGAGCCATAGACCCATAGAACTGTAGAACTATAGACCCATAGAACCATAGAACTATGGAACCATAGAACTGTAGAACCATAAACCCATACAACCATAGAACCATAGATCCATAGAACCATAGAGCCATAGAACTGTAGAGCCATAGAACTGTAGAGCCATAGAACCATAGACCCATAGAACCATAGAGCCATAGAACTGTAGAGCCATAAAACCATACAACCGTAGAACCATAGAACTATAGACCCATAGAACTATGGAACCATAGAACTGTAGAACCAGAAACCCATACAACCATAGAACCATAGATCCATAGAACCATAGAGCCATAGAACTGTAGAGCCATAGAACTGTAGAGCCATAGAACCATAGACCCATGGACCCACAGAACCATAGAAACATAGACCCGTAGAGCCATAGACCCATAGAAACATAGACCCATAGACCCATAGAGCCATAGACTCAGAGAACCACAGACCCATAGAGCCATAGAAACATAGAAACATAGACCCATAGAACCATAGACCCATAGAGCCATAGACCCATGGAGCCATAGAACCATAGAGCCATAGAACTATCGAACCATAGAACTGTAGAACCATCAAACCATAGAACCATAGAACTCTAGAACCATAAAACCATAGAACCATCAAACTATAGAGCCACAGAACCATAAAACTATAGAATCATAAAACTGTAGAACTCTAAAACCAAAGAACCATAGAACCATAGAGCCACAGAACCATAGAACCATAGAGCCACAGAACCATAGAACCATAGAAATATAGAACCATAAAAAAACCATAGTACCATAGAAACATGGAACCATAGAACCATAGAGCTGGTTGGGCTGGGAAAGCTCTCTGAGGTCATCCAGTCCAAGCAGCAACCCAGCACCACCATGGCCAGCAAATCATGGCCACAAGTGCCATGGCCACATAGATCTGGAACACCTCCAGCTATGGGGACTCCACCACCTCCCTGGGCAGCCTCTGCCAGTCCCTGACCACTCTGGCACCAAAGACATTTTTCCTCAAGGTGTTGCTGTGACTCTGAGCTGGTCACTACACCTCCCCATGGTCTCCAGGTCACTGCCGCAGGGCTGCTGCTCACTTGAACTCCTTAGGTGCACCAAGAGCTGAGCATAAACCAAGTCAGATTGAATTTAAGTTCTTCATTGCCTCCTCCCCTGCAGTGGTGTTGCTTGTGTGCGAGCTCATGGCCACACAGATGTGTTCTGCCTTGGTTCCTTCCATCTGGAAAGCTGCAGCAGTTGCTGTGCTCGTAAGCTTTGGGGCTGGTTTTGCTTCCTTCTTGTTAGCAGATGTGCTGACTGATGGCAGTTGTGATCCAGCAGCCAGGGCAAAGCTGACATTTTCTCTCTGCTCTAACAGCAAACCAGGCTTCTGGAGGCACTCATGGAGAGGCTGAGATCCTGCTTTGCAGTTCAGCATCAGCTCCAGGGCCTTGTGTCTCTCTCTTCCTCTTGGGACTTCTCACTGACACATACTTGAGCTCCTCTTAACTCCATCTCTGTCTGATAGGGAAAAGGTGGAGGTTCCTAAAATGCTCCTTCTAACTGGACAGGGAATCACAGCTCAGAGATTCACAGGAGGGGTTGGCTTGGGAGCCATCTTCAAGATCATCCACTTCCAACGCCCCTACTTTGGACATGGACACCTCCCACCAGCCCAGGCTGCTCAAGGCACTCCTAGAATGGATTAGGTTGGAAGGGACCTTAAAGATCATCCAGTTGCAACCCCCCTGCCTTGGACATGGACACCTCCCACCAGCCCAGGCTGCTCAAGGCACTTCTAGAATGAGTTGGGTTGGGAGGGACGTTGAAGGTCACTCAGTTCCAAGGCCCTGTCTTGGACATGGACACCTTCCACCAGCCCAGGCTGCTCAGGGCACTCCTAGAATTGAGTTAGGTTGGAAGGGACCTTGCAGGTCATCCAGTTCCAAGTGCCCCCTGCATCAAGTCCTGGAGGTGGTAGCAGTGGATCTGCTCTCCTGCTTCCAGGGGGTGGGGAAAATGGCAGATCCAAACTAATCCCCTGCTCCTCCCTCCCCATCTGTTAGGAAATCAAATCCTGGTGTTATTCCAAATGCAAGGATCATTTCCTTCTCCTGCCATGCTCATCCTTTCCAAATGGATAGACACAAAAAAGGGAGCAGTCAAACTTCTTCCCCTTCCCTGACTCCTGTGAGCTGCCTCGGAGGTGCTGGCTTCAGCTGGCAGTGTGCTTGGGGTGCTCTGTGTGCCCTGGGGTGCTCTCTGCTGGCTCTGCCTGGCAGGGGGAAGCATGGTGGAGATCAGCTGCATGTGGTTCCTGCTCCCTTTGCTGTGTGGTTAGAGGCTGCTGAGTCCTGCCTGATGCATCTGGAAGAGTCCAAGAAGCACTGTGGCTAAAGAAGAGTCCTGACGGCAAGGCTTGGCTGCAGGGCCCTTAGGACCGGGAGAGGGAAAGAGATTGCAACCCCCAAAGGGTGAAAGATGGGGAACCCTGGAGAGGAGCATGAGCCAGCAGTGCCCAGGTGAGCAAGAAGGGCACCAGCAGCCTGGGCTGGATCGGCACTGGTGTGGGCAGCAGGAGCAGAGCAGGGATTGTCCTCCCAGATTCAGCACTGGGGAGGCCCCAGCTTGAGTGCTGGGTTCACTTTTGGGCCCCTCACTCCCAGAAGGACACTGAGGGCTGGAGCAGGGCCAGAGAAGGGCACCAAAGCTGGGGCAGGGTCTGGAGAACAGGGCTGGGGAGGAGCAGCTGAGGGAGCTGGGGGG
>WAAF01003130.1:2541-15700 GCA_013400475.1 Tricholaema leucomelas
GGTTGCCCAGGGAGGTTGTGGATGCTTCCTCCCTGGAGGCGTTTAAGGCCAGGCTGGATGAGGCCTTGAGCAGCCTGCTCTAGTGGGAGGTGTCCCTGCCTATGGCAGGGGGTTGGAGCTGGATAATCCTTGAGGTCCCTTCCAACCTAAACCATTCTATGATTCTATGATTCTATTCTATTCCATTGTATTCTGTTCTTTGCCAGCCTGGATGTTCCTGTGGTTCTGTGACTGTTGAAAACCACAGAATCATAGAATGTGAGGGGCTGGATGGGACCTCAGGAGATCATCTAGCCCACCCCCCCAGGAAATCCTGTAGTCTCACTTTGCTTGGGAAGTTTCCACCTGCAAACTGTGGACGGCTGAGTCAGGCAGCAAGACTCGTGTGGATGTTTCAGAAGTGCCTGCCCTGCTGCTTTGAAGGGAAAAGCAGTCTCAGCTCACGGTGCCTGAGGCACCTACAGCAGTATGTAACAGGAACTGTGAAGTGCTGCATCAAACGCCAAGCGTGTCCTGCACAGCGCAGTCGTTTTATGGAGATGGGGAACTTACAGTAACAGGAAACAAGGTAGCCACTGAAGAATTGTTCCCATTCACCTGTGATCCCCCAAAAGGAGGACCTGTGTGAAAGTCTACCAATGCAGCCTATGTGATGTCATGCTTCCTGGAGCAGTCATTGTGTTAGGCCTGCTCAGGTGGTCACCTGAACTCATAAAAGCAGTGGCAACTTGAAAGCATTTCTCAGACAAGAGCTGTAAGTGCATGGTGAGAAAAGCCCCTCAGAATGTGCTCTTATTTGGATTTTGACCATTACTGTTTTGAAAACACAGTAGATGATTTCTGGCTTGTGAAATGATCTCTTCTTATGTGATTCTGTGATTCCTTTTGATTCACCTGAACTAAAATACACCAGTCCTTGTTTCATGGAAAGCTCTTCAGTTCTTCGATGGGCGTATTTTAGCAACTCTGGCTCCATCAGTACTTCCCATTGCATCATACTGAATCCAGAATTAATTAGCTGAGCTCAATGTAAGTCTTAATACTTTGCTCCCCTCCCCTTTACGTTCCCCCTCCCCTTCCCTTTCCTTTCCCCTTCCCCTTCTCCCTTTCCTTTCCCCTTTCCCCTTCCTCATTGTTGTCTACAACTACCTGCAGGGAGGCTGTAGCCAGGTGGGGTTGGTCTTTTCTCCCAGACAACCAGCAACAGAACAAGGGCACACAGCCTCAAGCTGTGCCAGGGGAGGTTCAGGCTGGATGTTAGGAAGAAGTTGTTGTCAGAGAGAGTGATTGGCATTGGAATGGGCTGCCCAGGGAGGTGGTGGAGTCGCTGTGCCTGGAGGTGCTGAAGCCAAGCCTGGCTGGGGCACTTAGTCCCATGGTCTGGTTGGTTGGCCAGGGCTGGGTGCTAGGTTGGGCTGGATGAGCTTGGAGGTCTCTTCTGACCTGGCTGATTCTATTCTATTCTATTCTATTCTATTCTATTCTATTCTATTCTATTCTATTCTATTCTATTCTATTCTGTTTTGTTCTATTCCTCTTCCCCCTTCCTTTCCCCTTCCTCTTCCCCTTCTCCCTTTCCTTTCCCCTTTCCCTTTCCACTTCCTCTTCCCCTTTTCCCTTCCCCTCCACCTTCTCCCTTTCCTTTCCCCTCTCCCTTTCCCTTTCTCCTTCCCCTTCCCCCTTCCCCTTTCCATTTCCCCTTCCTCTTCCTCTTCCCCTTCCTCTTCCTCTTCCCTTTCTCTTCCCCTTTCCATTCCCTTCCTTTCCCTTTCCCTTGCCCTTTCCCTTTCCCTTCCCCTTTCCCTTCCCCTGGAATGGAAGAGAAGTGCTTCACATAAAGGCAGAGTCTGTGTTGTAGCAGTGTCTCTCTAGAATAGTATAGAATAAAATCAACCAGGTTGGAAGAGACCTTCAAGCTCCCCCAGCCCAACCTAGCACCCAGCCCTGGCCAAGCAACCAGACCATGGCACTAAGTGCCTCATCCAGGCTTGGCTTCAACACCTCCAGAGACAGCAACTCCACCACCTCCCTGGGCAGCCCATTCCAATGCCAATCACTCTCTCTGCCAACAACTTCCTCATCACATTCAGCCTAGACCTCCCCTGGCACAACCTGAGACTGTGTCCCCTTGTTCTGTTGCTGGCTGCCTGGCAGCAGAGCCCAACCCCAGCTGGCTACAGCCTCCCTGCAGGGAGCTGCAGACAGCAATGAGCTCTGCCCTGAGCCTCCTCTGCTGCAGGCTGCACACCCCCAGCTCCCTCAGCCTCTCCTCACAGGGCTGTGCTCCAGGCCCCTCCACAGCCTTGCTGTCCTTCTCTGGGCACATTCCAGTATCTCAAGAGTATTTAATCCTCAAAGTCTACAAGATAGATTCCACCAGAACCACTGTTTTTCTGGCTGTCAGGGCTGTGGGAGGTTCCAGCTGAATTCTAGAAGTTTTGGTATGCAGTAGCATCTGTTGTGGCCCACTGCAGTGACTGAAGCCAAAGTCAGTGGGGTTCTATGAGCTGTCAAACACAAAAGTGTAGTGATGGCTACTGCTTTGAGCTGTGAGATATGAGTCTTCAGCAAGATTTATGTATGCAGTTCCCTAAAAAGAGAGACAATGGGTTGGCTTTCTCAGACCATTTTTAGTGCTATAAGAGATTTGAAAAACTTAAATGCTTTTAAGGGAAGGCTGATGAGATCCTCTGTTCTCATCCTCTCTCACAAGAAGAAAAGGCTCTGTAATGGAAGATGATATAAGGAAACTTTCGCTGGAGAGAGATCCTATTCTTTTACCCCAGGAGGAAGAACAACTTCACCCTTAACATAAATAAACATCAAGGACCACGTGTCCTGGAATGGGTATGTGATGCTGTGCAATAAATATTGACTTCCAGCAGCAAAATAGGCTGAACCACGACCAAGAAGCAGGATTTCACCTTGGCCACGGTGGAAAGTGAGCAGAGAAGGGAATGGGCAAAGCCTGCCAAGAATCACAGGATGTCAGGGGCTGGAAGGGACCTCCAAAGCTCATCCAGTGGAACCCCTGCCACAGCAGCATCTCCTAGACCAGATCACACAGAACACATCCAGGTGGGTTCTGAATATCTCCAGAGAGGGAGACTCCACAGCCCCTGGGCAGCCTGTGCCAGAGCTCTGTCACCCGTGCAGGGAAAAAAAATCCTCTTCACGTTTACATGAAACTTCCTCTGCCTCAGCTTCCACCACTGCCCCTTGTGCTGGCACTGGGCAGCACCCAGCAGAGCCTGGCTCCAGCCTCCTGGCACTCACCTGCACATATTGATAACCACTGCTGAGGTCACCTCTCAGTCTCCTCCTCTCCCAGCAGCACAGCCTCAGGTCCCTCAGGCTCTCCTAACAGAGCTGTTCCATTCCCTAAATCACCTTTGTGGCTCTGTGCTGGACTCTCCCAAGCAGTTCTATGTCCCTCTTGAACTGGGAAGGGGGCAGAACTGGACAGAGTACTTCAGATGCAGCCTCACCAGGACAGAGCAGAGTAGCAAGAGAACCTCTCTCAACCTACTAACCACAGCCCTTCTAATCCACCCCGGAATGGCATTGTCCCTCCTGGCCAGGAGAGGCCAACTGTCATGCTGGGTCTGCATGTGCAAGCCTCTCTGAAGGCTTCTGCACCCTCTGCCATGTCTTTGAAAATCCCTAGGATGTGCAACATTCAGTGAGCCCTTGAGGAATGTCTGCCCTTGGTGAGAAGCAGAAAGAGTAGCTGCACCAGAGGGGAAAACCAGCAAGCAGTGCCACAGTACTGGAAGGAAAATCTGTGTCTTCTCCTCACTTTTGCTTTTCACCTGTTTCTAACTGAATGAACCAAGCCCAAGCTCTCCAGGGCGCAATATCAAGAACTAAAACATGGCTGTGTTGAGGATAGCTCACTTGATCACCTGTTTCTTTAAGCTGTATCTAATGGTGCTGTTCAAGTCCTGGTATCAGCTGGTCATCACTGAGGCTTTGTCACTGCCTTAGTCATTCTTACAGTGCTCAAACCACCTCCACTGCATGACCTGCAGTGGAGCAGTGAAGTGTTAGGGCTGCTGATGCTAAATGCAATCATTTACCATCCAGTTTTGAGCAACTCATAGAATCACAAAATGGTTTAGGTTGGAAGGGACCTCAAAGCTCATCCAGCTTCAACCCCCACTAGAGCAGATTGCTCAAAGCCTAAAGCAGCCTGGTCCTGAACACCTCCAGGGAGGTGTGACCTCTCTGGGCAACCTGTGCCAGTGTCTCACCACCCTCACTGCAAGGAACCCTTTCTAACATCAAGGTTCAGTCTCCCCTCTCCCACTTCTAACCCATTCCTCCTCATCCTGCCATTACAAGACGTTGTCCATAGTACCCCCCCCACAGCCCTCCTGGAGCCCATTTCAGACACTTGAAGGCCATTCCAAGGTCTCCTCCAAGCCTTCTCTTTTGCAGGCTGCAGAGCCCCAACTCTCTCAGCCTGTCCTCAGACCATGGCACTAAGTGCCTCAGCCAGTCTTTTTCTGAACACCTCCAGGCACTGTGACTCCACCACCTCCCTGGGCAGCCCATTCCAATGCCAATCACTCTCTCTGCCAACAACTTCCTCCTAACATCCAGCCTAGACCTCCCCTGGCACAAATTGAGGCTGTGTCCCCTTNTAAACATTGATATCAAATCTTCCTAGAAGACAATGACTTATATCTTTTATAGCACACTTAATTTCTGCAGAAAATATGATTACTTAACTCTTATCAGAGACTACTTTCATGGTGAATCACAACTCTCCAATAGCAACATCCTGTCTAGTCATAAGGGAGGGCTCACAAAAGGTCTTGCACCTTGTATGTCTGATTGTCAGAGTTGGCTTGACAATTTCCATGAGAGTATTTCAATGAAAATCAGGGGCAAAAAAAAAAAGTGACACATATTTTTGTTTCTTTTAAATTGCTTTTCAGTGAAATAAAATAAAACTAGAATCAGTTTTGCACACCAAGAAATGTTGGGGTTGTTTAGGTTTGGGGCTGCTTAGCATGGAGAAAAGAATGCTCAGGGCAGAGCTCATTGATGTCTGCAGCTACCTGCAGGGAGGCTGTAGCCAGGTGGGGTTGGGCTCTGCTGCCAGGCACCCAGCAATGAACAAGGGGACACAGCCTCAATTTGTGCCAGGGCAGGTCCAGGCTGGATGTTAGGAGGAAGTTGTTGTCAGAGAGAGTGATTGGCATTGGAATGGGCTGCCCAGGGAGGTGGTGGAGTTGCCATCCCTGGAGGTGTTGAAGCCAAGCCTGGCTGGGGCACTTAGTGCCATGGTCTGGTTGGTTGGCCAGGGCTGGGTGCTAGGTTGGGCTGGGTGAGCTTGGAGCTCTCTTCCAAACTGGCTGGATCTATGATTCTATGAATTTTCAAAGATGATAATGTGGATAATGTGCAGTTAAAGAAGTGCCTTTAGAAAAAGAGGTGTCTTTACAGGATGAAAATCAGAGTACAGAGGACACTGAGTAGACTCTTTAGTTTTTATTTTTGTTTCAATTAATAAAAACATATGTAATAATTTTACAGGAAAAAGGCAGTGCTGTGCAGAATGTGATTTTTTGTGTGTGTGCTGTTAAATAAGGATGCAAATTCCCTCTTGTTGTCTAATTAACAATGGTGCACTCTGATTCTCTCGCTCTGTTTTTAGTTTTTAATGGGATCATGGCCTATACAGTACTTAATTAAAGAAATAAACCCAAATAGGCTACTGTTTAGGTTAGTGTGACCCTAACTCCAGCTTCACAGTGCCAAGTGAGATGAAAAACCCCCTGGCTGCAGCTGAGGGTGAATTCCTGTGACTCAGGCTCGGCAGAAGAGTAACATCTTGCTCAGAATGACTCAGCACAGGATATGCATTAAAGGGCTCAGGTAAGGGGTCAGGATGGCTGGGCTGTGTCTGTAGCAAGAGATCATAAACCAGACCTGAGTGACCCCAGACAAGCACAGGAACAAAAGCTACACTCCAGGGAGCTTGCTCTAATGTAGATGCTGCTTTCCAACAGTCTCAGGTTGAAGCAGGAGTGATGGATTAAAGCTCTTGCTCCTGTTCCAGAGAAGCTTCATCCTGTAGAAAGGTAGCCTGTCCATCTCCTCTAAGAGTAACCGTTCAGTGCTGAAGTTAGGAACCGAGTTGAGTCACACTCCCCCCACTGTCTGAGCGCTGATGACGAAGCTGATTCATTCTCTTTCACGGGCTCGGCTTTGACTGAAGGAAGTGTTCATGCTGGCAGCTGCTTGGGTCGTGTTACAGTCCTGGGATGTCTTTTCGCCGGAACAAAGCAGATTGAGTGCGTTGCTGATGGGTTGTTTTTTTTTTTTTTTGATGCCTGCCAAATTTCAGTGAGGATGTTCCTGATGTTTGCAGTATTGCTTTTAGTAGGCTTCTCTGTCCTAGCTCATGAACAGCAGTAAAGGACTGCATGCTCAGTGCTGCGTGCTCTTACAAGTTCAGGTCATACAAGACTAATGTGCTCTAGCGGTATCCCCTTTACATAGTTATATATCAAACAGATAATATAACTGAAAGTGTGATAATAGAGCAAGGCAGAAAGGGAGGAAGCATCATGAGAAGGAAAGCAGCAGTGTGGTTACATGAAGGTTACAAAACCACTTATTGTGGTTTTTAGCTTACAAAGAAAGCCTAAAGGGAGGCTGATCTCAAACACACTTTGCATTGACAAAATACATACTCTGCATAGCCTGACCCAGGGAAATAGAATGTTCTGTTGGCCCACATTTTATCACTTAGGCCTTAAAACAGAATCTGAAGTGCCACCAGGAAAGTAAACCAAAGCCCTGGTTAACAGCCTATCCTAGCTAGGACGTTAAGGACAAGCCAAACAAAAGGATGCTGTATTAGAAGGGTAACGTGCACAACTCATTAGCTGTTCTGTGAAGCCAGGGGAAATGACCTCACACTTATCAAATGGGCTGAATAATAATAGATGCAAGCGTTTTCTCTGCTGCCACAGACTCCCTGTGTGTGCACGACGAGGCGATTCTTTCACAACCCTTCTCCTTCACAAACACCGTAACAGGGTAACAGCACTACCATGTCCCTGCAGACACAGCCTGTGGGAAAGAGGAGGCTTGCAGTTCTGAGGCATTCAGGTGTTGCAGTGACAAGTTCTGTCTGAAGCTTTCAAACAATCTGGCAAGACCACAGATTTTCTTAAAACAGAAGCTGTAAGTAGCGCCCTGAACATTAACTTGCCTTCACTCTTCAGCAGATGGATTTTCGCCTCCCTCCGAGGACTGTACGACTCACAGGATGAATCACAGAATCAGCGTCAGGGGCTGGAAGGGACCTGGAAAGATCATCTGGTCCAGCCCCTCTGACACAAGGAGGCTGAAGCAAGGAGTCCGTCCTCGACACCTCCATGACTTTTCCTTGCCTCCACTCAGGTCTCCTCACCCGGCAGCCCCTCACACAAGGCTGGCTTTCAGCACAAGCAAAGCCACCGACTGGGTGGCTCCTCGCAGGCTCCGCAGAGCGCAGCCACCCACAGCGCTCCCAGGCAGCGCTCTGCCCGCTCTGACTCACGCTGCTACCTTCGGCAGCTGCGGTTGCGAAACAGCCACCACCTTTCCCACAGACACGGGGGAAGCTGCGGACGCTTCCAGACTTCATCTGACTTGCTGCCTTCTCGCAAGCCTCAGCCTCCCCCTCTGACTGCCCTCTCTCACTTCGGGACTGAGTGGAAGAGCGACAGCGGCTTTCGAACATTAAAGCACATTCCGGCACAGGTCCAGCGCTGCGCTTGCCAGCAGGTCCACTGCAATCCATGGTCCCCTCTCCTTACTGCTCTGTAAGCCATTACTATGCCGTCACTGCTACGTTCAAGCTTCCTGCAGAACTGCAATCCTTGTTTTCATTCTCAAGATGAGAAACAAATTTCCCTGACCTCTTTGGCAAGGCAAAGCCTTTCTGCCCACCAGTACATCTAAGAGAACTTAGTGCTCCTCAGTGCTTCCTGATCTGTTGGCAACATGAAGCCATCTCATGCTGAGGCAACATCACACTTTGCCAGAACATCCTCCCTTTTCTGCTGCTAATTTTGTGTGGCTGCAAGTAATGCAAGAAGCTCTCGAGGGCAGGGTGCAGCCCCAAAGCCCTCGGGAGAGATCCCCATGGAAGAAAGATAAGTGCCTGAGAGGAAAGAGGGAAGTGAAGTCTGCGTAGGAAGAAAAACAAATTCCATTAAGATACCTTTTGCTATCTACATTTCAGTGTATTCTCCTATAAACCTTTAATCTTTGACACAAAATAAACATACTTTGCTAAGTGCTTGTTTGGTACACAAACTCTGCACTTCTTCAGCTCTTAAGCAACAAAGAGGAGGTGTGGCAATGTTAGAAGACGCTCGCCAGTGCTGAAATCTCTAACTGTACTCTTTTGCTCACCATCACTTTGTACACTTTCACCTCACTGGATTAAATAAGCTACACAAGAAATTTACAGTGACTGTCCATGAGGCACCCTCCTGGCTACTCCAAGATATACAGCAAGAGTCAAACTGTCAGGGTACCTCTCATTGTGCTCTGCATGAATATGGACATTTTGACTTGCAGATGCGAATTGTGCCCCCGCTGATTCGAGTACAGTGTGCAACCAGGTCAGTTTTGTGCATATACTTGCAGGCCTGCCAAAAAAAATCTGTTACAAGTCCCAGCAGTTATGTAATTTTGATGGAGCTATCCCTTATGCTCTGCTTGACCATAAATATAATTTTCCTAGAGTCTCCTGGGTTCATCTGGTGAGGTGATCTGCTGGAGAGCAGCCCTGTGGAGAGGGACCTGGGGGTCCTGGTGGCTAACAAGTTCCCCATGGCACAGCAATGTGCTCTGGTGGCCAAGAAGGCCAATGGGATCCTGGGCTATATGAGGGGGAATGTGTCCAGCAGATCAAGGGAGGTTCTCCTCCCCCTCTACTCTGCCCTGCTGAGACCTCATCTTGAATACTGTGTTCAGTTTTGGGCTCCCCAGTTGAAGAGGGACAGGGATCTGCTGGAGAGGGTCCAGCAGAGGGCTACGAGGATACTGAGGGGACTGGAGGGCATGGCTGATGAGGAGAGGCTGAGGGACCTGGGGCTGCTTAGTCTGGAGAAGAGAAGACTTAGAGGGGATTTGATAAATGTCTATAAGTATCTGAGGGCTGCCAGGACGGGGGGGACAGGCTCTGCTCACTGCTGCCTGGGATAGGACAAGGAGCAGTGAGTGTAATTTGCAGCACAGGAGGTTCTACCTTAACACAAGGGGGAACTTCTTGCCTGGAAGGGTCCCAGAGCACTGGCACAGGCTGCCCAGAGAGGTTGTGGAGTCTCCTTCTCTGGAGCCTTTCAAGGCCTGTCTGGATGTGTTCCTGTGTGACCTGTGTTAGGTGGTATTGTCCTGCTGTGGCAGGGAGTTTGGACTGGATGATCTCCTTGGGTCCCTTCCAACCCCTGACATCCTGTGAGCTGTGATCTGGGCATGTTAAAACAAGCAGAAAGAGAAGTCCAAGGCATTTCAGTAATTTTGACTCCAAATTCTAGGGGTCTGTCTTCTGAATTGTCCTGACATCAGCTATCACATCCTATCTGGTGCATGCCCAGTGTCTGCTTTGTGAGCTAATGCTCTGCCTTTCACAGAGCTGCTGTAAGAAGGACATTTTGAAACTTGCCAGGTGGATAAAAAACATTGGGATTGCTACAGACAAGCTGGCTTGTGGCCCACTTTGGAGTGAAAAAGGATTCTCCCCACCTAGGTTTACAAAACCAGGAGTATTAAAGACTGTTAGAACTTTTTAACTGGGTTACTCTGCAAAAAGAAATACAATGAGTAGCACTTGGAAGTGTGTCCTTGAGTATCTCCAGCTGCTGTGAGGTTCATTACTCCTTTGCATCATTCACTTGCACGTGTGCTTGGTTTGCTGCTTCTTGCTTTGCCTTTTAGTTTCATTCAGTCCACTAAAGTTTAGAAAAACACTGTGACTGTGGCATCTGAATTTGTACTTTTACAGTAACAGCTTTCTAGGCAGACCTGAGCAAAAATGTCGGTGCTGTTTTTGTGGTTTCTCTTTTTTTTCCCTCCTTTTTCTCTCTTTTTTTTTTTTTTTTTTTTTTTTTTCCCCCCTTTTTTTTTCTTTTTTTTTTTTTTTTTTTTTTTCCTTTCTTCCTGTACTTTTTAATTTTTTAACCTGCTTCTTTGGTTTGTTTCTTTCTTTCTTTCTTCATTTCTTCATTTTCTTTTTTAGTGGTCTCTTGAAAAATCCAGCCTGCAGGAAAGAAGAAAGTGACAGGTAAGACCATGAGGAAAGGCTGAGATATTTGGGGTGGTTCAGCCTAGAGAAGAGAAGGCTCCAGGGAGATCTTATTGTGGCCTTGTGATACTTAAAGGGGCTTTCTGAGAAAGATGGAGACAAAGACTTTAGTAGNGAGGAGGAAGTTGTTGAGCATGAGAGTGGTGAGAGGCTGGAATGGGTTGCCCAGGGAGGTGGTTGAGGCCCCATGGCTGGAGGTGTTTGAGGCCAGGCTGGCTGAGGCTGTGTTCAGCCTGCTCTAGGGTAGAGTGTCCCTGGGCATGGCAGGGGGGTTGGAACTGGCTGATCCTCGTGGTCCCTTCCAGCCCTGACTGATTCCATGATTCTAAAAGAGGGGAGACTCAGACTAGATTTGAAGAAGAACTTTTTCATGCTGAGAGCCCAGAGAGGTGGTAGATGCCCCATCCCTGGCAGCATTTGCCATGTGGGGTGGGGCTCTCAGCAACCTGGTCTAGTTGTGGATGTCCCTGCTGACGGCAGGGGGACTGGACTGGACTAGATGAGCTTTAAAGGTCCCTTCCAACCCAGGCTGTTCTAAGACTGCTCAAAGCGTTCAACCTGCTTTGTGCCTTACTACCCTTCTAATGCTTGCAGTGCAGTAAGAGGCAATGCAGTATTTTATCACTGAAGCACAGCATTGGTTTTCCTGGAATGGAAAAAATAAAGCCCAAAACCAGATGGGAAAATGTGCCACTAAGCCAGTCCAAACCAGCTCACTTGTATATATAGAACAGCTGCTGAATCATTGTTATGCTCACATAATGTAACAGGCTAAGTGCTTAACAGAATTTGGTAAGCAGTGGAATAGATAACACTTTTACTTCATATTTGCTATCCCCTGCCCCCCCAAGAGATTGTGCATGTTGAAATAGAGAAACACTCAACTGGGGGGCCCAGAAATGAACACAAAGTTTAAGAGTGGCATAGAAATGCTTGAGAGAGTCCAGCACAGAGACACTGAGATGGTGAGGGGAATGGAACATCTCTCATGTGAGGAGAGCCTGAGTGAGCTGGGGCCATGCTGCTGGCAGAGGAAGAGACTGAGAGGTGACCTCAGGGCTTAGTTTTGGGGGCAGTCTTGTCTAATCTCTTCATCAATGACCTGGCTGAGGGAATCAAATGCACCCTCAGCAAGCTTGCAGATGACACCAAATGAAGCAGAATTGTCAATCTGCTGGAGGGTAGGAAGGCCCTGCAGAGGCATTTAGACAGGTTGGAGCCATGGGCTGAGGCCATTGCATGAGATTTAACAAGGCCAAGTGCCAGCTCATGCATTTTGTCCACAACAACCCCCAGCAGCCCTACAGGCTGGGGGAGCAGCGGCTGGAGAGCTGCCTGGACGAAAAGGACCTGGGGGTGCTGGTGGCCAGCAGCTGAATGTGAGCCAGCAGTGTGCCCAGGTGGCCAGGAGGGCCAGCAGCATCCTGGGCTGCATCAGCAATGGTGTGACCAGCAGGAGCAGGGAGGTGCTCATGCCCCTGCACTCAGCACTGGTGAGCCCACACCTCCAGTCCTGTGTCCAGTGTTGGTCACCACAGCACAGGAGGGACATTGAGGTGCTGGAGCAGTGCAGAGAAGGGGACAAGGCTGGGGAGAGGTCTGGCAAGCATGGCCTGTGAGGAGTGGCTGAGGGAGCTGGGGGTGTTTAGAGAAGAGGAGGCTGAGNAGAGTGGATTTGGAGCTTGAGGCTATGGTCTGGTGATGAAGGGTGCTGGGATGAAGGTTGGACTGGATGATGCTGGTGGTCCTTTGCAACCATAGCAGTTCATAGTGATGAGATCTTGTGCTGAGGGGCTTGGTTTGGTCAAGGACTTGGCAGTGAGAAACTGATGATTGGAGTTGAGGAGCTTGAGGGGCTTTGCCAATCTGAGAAATTCTGTGATTCTGTGACCTCAGCAATGGTTATCAATATGTGCAGGTGAGTGCCAGGAGGCTGGAGCCAGGCTCTGCTGGGTGCTGCCCAGTGCCAGCACAAGGGGCAGTGGTGGAAGCTGAGGTGGAGGAATTTTCATGGAAACCTGAGGAGTAATTTTTTCCCTGTGAGGGTGACAGAGACCTGGCTCAGGCTGCCCAGGGAAGTTGTGGAGTCTCCTTCTCTGGGGATATTCAAAGCCTGCCTGGATGTGTTCCTGTGTGATCTGGTCTAGGAGATGCTGCTGTGGCAGGGGGGTTGGACTGGATGAGCTTTGGAGGTCCCTTCCAGCCCCTGACATCCTGTGACTCTAATGCAAGTGTGATCTGAACGCTCCTGTTAGGGAAGAGTGCCGGCTTGTGGCTACAGCTACACGGCAGGCTTAGCATCGCTGCACCACGGGAAGAGAGCACAGCTGCTTATCAAAGGCCACGGGCACAGCTAACTAAGGGAGTTAATAGAAACTTAACAACACTGAAATCTCCTCCTATTTTCTTTTTATAACCTCCTGGCAATATGGGTCTGAGCAGGTTGGCGTCGTGTGTTGCACATCAGAGAAATGCAGTCTAATTAGTTACCAGGGAGCTGCCTACAGCTCCCTGAAAGGATGCTGCAGAGAGCTTGGCGCTGGTCCCTTCTCACAGGTGATTACTGACAGAACGAGAGGGAATGGCCTCAAGCTGTGGCTGGGGAGGTTTAGACTGGACACTAGGAAACATTTTCCTCATCAAGAGTGGTCAGGTGTGCTACTTTGACGCTAGCTAGAATGTTTTGGTGAGAAGAATCAGACTATAGGCTGTGAGAAGAAAACAGTGGTGATGTCTGCTTCACTCATAGGCTTGCTGAGATGGATAAGAGCAAGGACACAAACATAGATAACACACAGTCGCTGTCTGGGTTGGGCTGAACTTCTCTCTCTAACCTAGCCT
>WAAF01003133.1:0-10435 GCA_013400475.1 Tricholaema leucomelas
TTGCCTCATTTCTATCATGGCTATTATTATTTTTGTCCACTGAGGCTTGTATCATGTATTTGAAGTCTTTAAAGCTCTCTTTAATTTGGTTTTCAAGGCGCTTTATTCCAGATGCCTCTTCATATCCTCCCTTATTCAGCAGATCATGGGGTTTAATCCCATATTGTGTGTTCTGCCTGTGGTAGAAATCCCGCCCCCTGGGTTCCCCAAGTAATGGCAGTTCAGCTCTGGGCTACCTTTTGGGCTACCCTTTGGGCTTGTGGAGGATGCTTTAGCGTGGTGCACTTCCTGTTTCTTACCACTTGGAGCGACCATGTGGCTGCCTTTTGATCCCGTGTACCGTTTCCCATTAGAGGATCTTGGTGAGAGCACTGGGTTAGAATAACCCAGGTCCTGACCCTTTGCGAATAACTCCTCTAACAATTCCTCCCATGTGATGTGGTGAGGTGGAGTACCCCCCTATGTAGTTATCTGTGTCAATCACCCGTTCTATCTATTCCTTTCTGGCATCACATACGCCTTTAAGGGCTGCCGGCAGGCCCCTGACTAAAAGTTTAAGTCTTTGCGGGTCGATGGGGGCATCTAATGGGCATGGGTAGGTTCCGCGATTGTACATAGCCTGTACGCATGCAAGCAAGCTTTTTAATTGCGTCCGTCAATTCTGATGAATCTGTTACATGGATTTCCGTGGGTTCCTGTCTGTCTACCAGGTCCAGAGACTCTGCCCAGTAATAGATTCGTGAGGTCAGAGCATAATCTCCTTCCGGACCTGTGTCTAAAAACACCTCTGGCCTCCAGGAACAGCCCTTTACTTCATCACAGCTTAAAATCATGGTATCCCCCCTGATCTACTATGTGACAGACATAGTCTGTGACCTATTTGTGGGGCTCACATACAAACATTTCCCGTAACTCCCGCAGCTTTAGTCCACTGTACGGTTGGATACGCGTAGTGGTCGCTCCACATCCTCGGTGACCCTCTATGCATTCCTGTTTGACAATCAGGCATCCATTGAGGGGCTTTCCTCCCATGTATTCCTCTTCAGAGCAGTAGTCCATGTTGCTGCAGTTCGGCGAGTTTCCTTCTGATTTAAAATGCACGGCTTGCTTCCGGGGTTTTTCCCAATCATGCTGGAGTGGTTCCGAATGGGGTGCCGATTTAGGTATTCTGGAGCTGGGGGGTGTTCCTCTAGGCGGCGGTGACCTTAAGGGTGCCTCGGGCAGCAGTGGTATGAACGTGCGTAGCGGCTTTCTGTCCACCATTAATTTAGAGTCCATTAAGTCAGAATTTTCCTCTCTTGATTGTGGTCCCAGTAGGTCATGAAAGGCAGGTATAAGGGGTTTGGCTTCCGACAGTTCGTCCCTTTCCCCCTGCGTCTCTTCGGAGGTACGCAGTTTTAAATTCTCGGTCAGGACAGTAGGATCAGCGTCCGATTCTGATGTTCTCATGGACGCAATCAATTTTGTATTCTCCATTAAGGCAGCATTACTCTCTCTAATTTGCAGCACCAATAACTCGTGTAACCTTTGGTTTTGTACTTCCAATTTCTCTGATTCTCATTTCAAGTAGCCAATTTTTTCATTTAAACGCTCTAAGGTGTCTCTCATTGTGATGGTTTGGGTGTCCCCCGCCCCCCCCTACTTTTAGAAATTACCCAGACTAGACTCAGCCAGCTCTGGAAATCTGAATGAAGCTTATATTTACAGCTGGCACAATTTACAAGCAGATATTTACAGTATATACAGATATAGACAGAAATATACAAGGTAAAAAGGTAATACAGACACAGCTCCCCTCCCAGAAACCTGAGTCCCCAGGAGGGGCTCTCAACCACCCCCTCACCTTCCCCCTNCTCCTAACATCCAGTCTAAATCTCCCCTCTTCCAGCTTAAACCCATTCCCCCTCGTCCTAACATTACTAGACCGTGTAAATAGTCCCTCCCCAGCTTTCCTGTAGGCTCCCTTCAAATACTGGAAGGCCACTATAAGGTCTCCTCGAAGCCTTCTCCTCTCCAGGCTGAAGAGCCCCAACTCTCTCAGCCTGTCCTCATAGCAGAGGTGCTCCAGCCCTCTGGAGCAGAAGTGACTTTATCTTCGTTTTGCTTTTCTTCTTTACACATCTCAGTAAGGCTGTGAGCAAAGTAGACCTCACCATTGTTTTCATTTCACAGCCTATGATCTTGTTCTTCTCACCAAAACATCCCAGCTAGGCTCAAACTAGCACACTTATATACATTTACAATCTTCAAAATGTGCATAAAGGCAGTGGCTCTCCTTTCCTGACCCGAACAAGAAGTCCTTTATTGAGGACATCTAGCTGTTTTTCACTCCAAATCCCAGTTAAAGAACTTTCTATGCCTGAGTGATTCTGAACGAGTTATAAAATAGCTTGGGAAGGAAACAAGCTTATGCTTCTCAGCCTTTCATCAGTTTTAATACAGAAATGTGATTTTTTTTATACATACTGAAACATAGAAGAATAATGGGAAATTTAAAAGATTTGGAAATGGATAACTTGTTCCTGAAAACAAGAGTCAGATTTGCTGTGCTGGTGTTTAATTTCAAAACTGTGATTGGTGTTATGAGAATAGTATTTTTCAGAAGGAGAACTTGGGAAATTGTAGTCTGAAATGTTGAATTGAGTCAGACACAAAACTGCTGTGCCAGAAGTTGTTCTGCGCAGAGCATGAAATTCCATTTCAATTGAACCAGAGTTTTTCCTCACTTCAGATTTGTGCCTAAAACTGTTTCTAAACAAAATGAAATTTGTTTAGAATGGAAGGAAGCTACAGAATGGTTGTCTTCTGCCTTTCACTGTGCATAGATATGCATACATATATTTATATAAAAGTAGATATAGCTGAGCCCTTGAGAAAGCAACTTCCAGACTTTCAATTTGAATTCTTTACAGAATCACATAAACATTCAAGTTGGAAAAGCCACTCAGGATCACCATGTCCAACCTATAACCTACTCAACAAGATTCACTTTAAACCATATCTCTAAGCACCATGTCCAAACTACCCTTAAACACATCCAGGGCTGGTGACTCCACAACCTGGGCAGCTGATTAAATACATAAATGCATAAAGTTGAAATATGTTTGAATGAAACAGTATTTCGACCCCAGACATTGTATGCAACTTGTATTTTACCCAGCCTTGGAAAGGTGTAGCAGTAAAAGTGCTTAAGTATCATGTAGGAATGTGACATGGTGAAAAGGAAAATTAGCATTTTTGTTCCTCACAGATCCCTTCCAATTCAGGGTATTCTAAGTCCACCATTTTCCACCTTTCTTTTGTTAGCTAAGGGGTTATGACAAAGAAACAGTCACCTATTCTTGATTTGTACCTTCTAATTTCTTAGTATATTTCAGTTTTTGATCCATATTTGGGAATTAGGCCCTGAAAGTTGTAGCTGAGATTTCTGTCAGTGGCTGAGGCATGGAGTAAGCCCAGAGATTGCTTTTACTTTGTGAACTGTACTGTTGACAGAAATGGTACAAATACTAATTGTAATAATGTTTCAGAGCAGGTTTCCAAAGGTAAACCAGTTTTTAGCTATTTGTTAATCTGAAAAATCCTTTCAGTGACAAATATGGACTTGTCAAGAAACCAAACACCCTTTGCTTAGGTATTTAGATTTTATACTTACAATAGACCACGGCTTCAAGGTGCTTAATGGGGGATTATTGACTTTCTGCATTCTGCCACATTTGCTGCCAATTCAAATCAGCTCAGTTCTTTACTCAGGTTATGGATTTGGTTTGGCTGAGAGAAAGGTGGGAGCCCTGGGTGACTGTGCTCCTCTGTCTGGGGGAATAAGAGAAAATGGCAAGTGCTACAGTTAATGGGATTCACTAGAGTATCATTCATACTAAATAAATGTATTAGTTGAATTAGATGTTGACTTGCATGAAGAAATCTTTTATAAACCCAGCCATTTAATTCTCTTAACTCTAGTTAGGAGACCTTGAAGCAGGAATATGATTGTCATATACCCATTTAGGACCTGCTTATATTGCTTTAGTTAAGCAACTTAAAATTTTTAAACTTGGCTAGTTATTGAAAAGAAGCAAAGCAATTTTGTTTTAATAGCTGTGATTTTGAATTGTGAGCACTTGGATACACAGATACATAATTTTTACAGATAGCTTTTAAATTATTTTATGGCAGTTCTGACCTATCTCATTATGGCTGACACTTTTTTCATCATCTTTCATTTGTCTTGCTCAATTTCATTTACAGGGAGAATTGTTGCTGAATAAATGAAGTATATTTGAAATTCGACCTAATTTGCCGTGTGTTAATTTGTTATTCACACTTCAAATCTTGCCCTAAACTGACAAAATTATTTGTTTTATACATGGGAAAGAACTTTATGCAGTTGAAACACTCTCTTTGTTACTAGAGAGTTGTTTTGTCATTTCCTTTAATGCTCTAGGATTTCTAGTCAGATTTATAGTTGTCTCTGGGTGAGGAAAAGACTGTATTTGAATGGCTGCTGCTTTTAATCCAAATAATCCTGGTCTCTAAAGAGATTAACATAAACACATATAGTTGCTTCGTTCTGCCTCTGTTAGTTAGACTATATGGCATCTCCGATTGCTAAAGAGCAAACCAGAAAACAAACTAAAACTCTGAAAAATCAATGGCTAATTCAAAACGCAACTGAGGAGGCAACACAGACCAAGTCAGAAGTGGATTATTTATTGTTCACAACACAGACTGCATCAGAAATGGATTATTGCTCACATAAAAGAGAACTCAAGGTTCTGTGCTAAAGCCTATGCCTGTTTTTTATTTTACATTCTTGCACAGCCCTGGCAAAATTCTAAGCTGGTTAGTTTGCTTGAGGAGCAATTTTCCTGTGAAGTAACCATGTAGTATAAATGTGAACAGAAGCTGCTCATTTGTGAGATATAGCAACCAGATATCATCTTGTAATTGATTGTGCTTACGCTCCCAAAAGATGAAACTCAGCTGTTTTGTGGCCTTGCTAAATAGTGATGGAAGAGTTAGTCAAAGGGGATTGTTGTTAAAATGACTTTTTCATGTAGATAACTGTTACAATTTCTTTTAAAACAGTAAATATTGCCCTTACCGATGAAGAGCCATGCATGTCAATGTTACATAGTTAATATGCATCCCTCTTTCTGTTCTAAATGCTCAGCTTCTTAATTTGGCCTCTCTTAGACAAAGAGACTTTTTCTTATGCAAACAACTGATCCCAATACCAATACAGCTCAAACAATGAAACATTTTTTTCTTTCTTGTGACAGAATAATTTGTGGTCTGTGTCACCAAGGAAGTTTCAACACATGAAAAAAATGAATTCTTTAAGAGCTACACTGGTGTGCATACACAATGTCATACCTCTGTACACCTATCACCACTGCCATCAAATAACTGGCATGAAAGTAGCTCTCAGTTGCTTCACCACATCAGTAAGGGTCTTATAATCTTGACTAGCAAATTCTGTCTGAATTAGTGTGAGGTCCTGCTTTAACTCTTAATTATTCTTTGCCAGTAATTTATTTAAGGTACCCAAAAAAAACCCCATAAGCTCAGGGTTAGGGTTCAGGCTGGGATAAAATGCAGATGCATTTGAATTGAAAGGCATCCAATATTGATATTTAAATTGAAACGAATCAAATAAATCCAACTATTTAACATCTAAACTTTCACAGGAAGCAGCAAAAAATTCAGACTCTGTACTCCCAGGTGGGCTAAAGCATGATTTGAGTTATCCCTGAAACAAGTCATGTTTTATACAAGTACAGAAATTATTTTAGCTTGAAACGTATTTGGTAAATTTTTTCATTCAGAAGACATTGCTCACTGCTAACAAAAATAGGTAGGTGGCTGAAACGTACATTTAAATGCCTTTATACACTGTCTATCTCTCCATTTGTCTGGGGTTCGAATTAAATTTCCCAGAGACTCAAATAATTTTGATAGAACCAATGACAATTTGTAAAGTGCCCTTCCCTCTCCCCACCTCCTTCCCCAACAAAAGGAATTCAGAAGTAGAGAGGAAAGGTAAGCACACCCAATAAAATCAATCTCACTTGATTTGGAAGTAAAAAGGAAAAGTTTAACAATAACTTAAAAAGGGTATCAAAGGTAGGGAGGTTACAAAGGTGTAGGGAAGGAAGAATAACAAATACAAAAAGGTATGAATACAACCCAAGTTTGTGATGGTGGTGAACATGTGTGTGGAGAGATGCAGAGCGAGCTGCAGTGTGGTTCAGAGAGCTGCAGAGTGGTCGAGAGAGAGAGGGACAGGAAGTCCCCCTGCTTTTATGGGACAGGAAAGGGGGAGTGGGCTAACCATCACCTGGTGGTGTCCAGACTCACCCTTGGGGAGGGGTCCAGACCACCTGAGGTCAAGTGTCGAGTTCAAGGCCACTCCTCCTGGAGTGTTTACCGTATACACCATTAGACAAAACTGCAGTCAAAGAGAGAATGAAGAGAGGATTCCACACACAGTCAGTTCTTGAACTGACTGAATAGTTTGCTGTAGAAAAGACAGTTTCTAAGTATGAGGTATTGACCATAAGATGTATTTTCATTTACTTAAAGCAACCAGAAAAAATCCATTCCTACAAATGGAATGGTCTGGTGCTCTGTCATTATTACTTCTAGACAGTTAACTTTCAGGTATCTTGGGTTTCAAATTAAATGTCAGAAGTCATTTGGCACTGAAACCGTGTCTCTGTCTAAAGCAGAAAGCAAATAACTCTGTAGGGCATATTTTCCATTTGCAGTGCCTTTAGCAATGCCAGGCATGGTAAGCTATTACAATTGTTTTTTTTCTGGCAAAAATAAAATCAATCGAATGTATTCTCTTTTTCATAATAATGTTTAACTTCTTACATGCAATATTCTGCTAAGTGATTTGGAAAACTTGAGGTAAAGGACCGCATAAATATTTGAATGCTTGTTAAGATATTCTTAAAATGTAGATGGCTCACTCTGAAGCACCCTGGTGAGGAGCTGACAAGTGGAGATTTCCTAGGGTCATTAAGACAAATAATAAATTCTCTTGCATACCCCTGAATCCTAAGGTTTGCTCCATGTCAGCCAAACACTAGGGAGTCCATACTGCTTGCTGTACTCCTGTTGCAGAGAGGGATTCTGCCACCTACACCGATTTGTGGCAAAGAGGAGAAATTAATTGGTGCAAGATAATATTTATTAAAATATATATTTATTAATTTCAATATTCTGAACTCTCTCCATCCCCAACTACTGTATATTAATATAAAATGGATCTTTACATGGTTATGGATGACCTTATGGGATTAATAACACAATATAACTGTATTAATAACTATATTACAATATCTAGCATACAAACTATTAACAGAGAGAGGATTTTTCCTCAAGGCAAATACCGCTTTGGGGTCAATATACTATTTGCCCAGCAGAGTGGGCTGAAACTCTTTGTGCTCTATGGCAAGAGGCTACAGATATTACAGAGGTATTAAAGCTTTACTCACAATTCTGATTAATCATCAATAATCATTAATCACCCTCCGGGGCCATGTCACAGACTATATAAAGTGTCCAAACCTTCAGGGGAATTTGCCTGTGGACTGTGGAGGCTGGAATCCTCCTGGCTCCAGGGAAAGGAGAATCTTCCTGGCTTCTGGGGAAATGATGCAGTCTTCCCAGCTATCTGGGGAAATGATTACAGTCTCTGACCTTGTTCTCCTGGCTCCTTCTGGATGCTTTGTCCAGGGACTGGTCCGGGGACTGTTGGCAGGATCTTAGGTGCAGGAGAAGGACGCAATCTGAGCACAGTTCTCACGCTGGCTAGCAGGGGCTGATTGCGTGCAGGGTTTGCTTCCTGGTATCTCATGGCAATGGCACACACCGGGCAATAAGGCAGTGAGCATTCAGTGGGATGCATGGCTGCACGGGCAGTCTGAGCTCCTTAGATAATAACAGGCAATGCAGGATCAAATCCTGATTAACTCACCACAGCTGTCTGGGAGATTCTGTCTCCGTAATAACAGCATAATCAAGTAGGCTGGTGAGCCTGAATCTAATAATAATAAGGTGTGCCCAAATATGAGTGACCGTGAACAAGGGGGGTCCAAGCATGGGGCCTGAGTGTGAGTGTGAGCACACTGGTGAAGTGAGAGTGCAGTGAGAGAGCTGCAGCAATGGAGTCAGAGATAGCAGAAGCACGTTGTTTACATGTGTGCCTCTATTTATGAACTGCGGACCGAGATTAATTGCCCTTTGGCCATTAGAGTGACCAATCAGGGTTTGGCATTTAGCCAAACAATACCATAATAGGCTAAATCACAAGTCTAGTACCTCCAAATATGGGGAGAACATAGGCTGGGCCACACGCTAAGTGTGTGGGCTTATGCAACATGTTTACAACCAGCTTATATAACTTATTTACAACCTGGACCTTAGGCAGGCCAGACTTTATGGCACCAGGCCTATTGTGTCCCTATTGTGCTTGTTTTACCCATTTAATGTGTTTACCCCTGGTTTGGGCTTTTTCACCCCTGGTTTGGGGAGGAAAACATGTTTGGGTAAGGTAAGGCAAAGTAAGGCATAAAATAAGCCTATTTTCGGGCCTACAGGCCCTCCATGACAACTACTCTACTCTGAGCTACCCTCCCTATTGTTATTTGGATCTGTACTTTTTGTATATTTATATACACTGCCAAAAGGGTGGGAATTGGTAGGAAGTGCTAACAAACCGTTGAGTCCAGACATCCTGTGGACTCTTGCTTTCAGACTTTGGGAGAAAGTGGAAGAACCCATCATGGGTTCACAACAGTGTGAAAAACTACCCCTGGGAGTGTGATCCAGTGTTCTGTCATAAGTGTGGGAGTGGCTGCTGAAAGTGCTCCACAAATGCTAATTTTTGAAAGAAGGCATCACATCTTTGTGCAGTGCTCCAAGCAGCCGTTCCCCATCCCTGCTTCGTTATCTCTTATATACAACCAATCATGTAGCCAGAATGTCACAAGGTTCATGAGTTCAAGGTTTCTTTAAAGGCATTGAGCATTGAAGGGAGAAGAACTTGAATTCAGTCTTCAACTCAAGTCAGCTCCTCTGCCAAGGAAATAAAAGAAATGGGCTGTGTGGAAACTGCTCCCTGTTCCCCTTCTCTTTGTAAAGATAAGTCAAGTGATGGAAAACTGAGATAGAATTTTCCAGTAATAACTTTCTCCTTGATAATTCCCTAGTGCAGTCAGCCACAGACTGAAGTTCAAGAACTGAAAAATGGTTTAAAGCATGTCACTTTTGCTTTTTCTTAGACTAATAAACCTGACTGTGATCTAGTACTTCATGAATCTAGTGTGAAACAGAAGTTGGTCTCTTCTTTGATGTCACAGAGGCAGCAATTGACACACCAGTGGGAGTTTTATGCCAGAATTGAAATCCAAGCAGTTTCAAATTGCCTGTGAAACTTTCTTGTCTAGTTAAAGGCACTGGTCGTAACAACCATTCCAACATAAGATGAAGCAGATATGCTGGCATTATTTGCAAAGTACTACTTTTCTTTCTTGGTGCCAGGTGACAAGAAGATGAGAAAATCTCCAAATCCTGTTGAGAAAGATGTTTGATTGAACTTCATTATTTCAAGTGACAAGGGATGCAGTTCATAGATTCATAGAGTTCAACAGGGACAGAGCGCTATTTTTGGATCTAGGCAGCAGCTGACAAACACATGATCTCAGAACGAGTTTTAGCTGTAATTTGGGGATTTTTGGGGGTGTTTATTTTCCTTAAGTATGGAGTAGATTAGAGGGAGGACATGCAATGCTACAGTTACTGTGCAAAGGCAATCAGCCCACCTGGCTTGCTGAACAAAAGAATGTTGTACCTTGGGGCATCATCTTGTATCTGTTTAGTACTGGAGTACAGTTGTCCCTTTTGAGTATGGGTTAATGTTCATAGAATCATAGAATCAACCAGGTTGGAAGAGATCTCCAAGATTATCCAGTCCAACCTATTGCCCAGTCCTATCCAGTCAACTAGACTGTGGGAGAATTTTCTTGCTAGCAGAACATGAGCTGGTAAACATGAGAACTCGTGCTGAGAAGTGTCCTTGGGCCGTCTCAGGCTCAGGAAACCAAGCTGTAAACAATAAGCACCCCACACACAGCTGCAGGGGGCTAAGCCTGCCAGCCTTCAGAGGTGGACATCATAGATTGTTTTGATACAGAGCGACCTATCTGTATCTTACACATAACTCTGAGCTAATCTGTACCTTCCACTTGTGCCAACCCCAAATTAATCATGCATGCCTCTTCCAAGTAGCATATAAGCCACTGTACTTCCTTAATAAAGCATACTGCTTGCAGCTAGCTGGTTGTTAGTCGACTCATCAGTACCCCGATCTCGCCTCCACCGGCCTCCTGTGACGCACTAGACCATGCCACTAAGTGCCTCATCC
>WAAF01003156.1:0-15021 GCA_013400475.1 Tricholaema leucomelas
CCCTGTTACCACACTGTCATGCTACACATTGCTAACGTTACTCGATCCTTCCTTTAAAACCAAAAGTCAAAACAAGCATCAAAAGTAAAAAAATGACAAAAAACACCCCAAGACCAAAAAAAAAACTCCAAAAATCAGAACACATCCACCTCAACTTACCAGAACAAGCATGATGAACTGCAGATGCATGTTTAAACCTGCATTCACCACATACCTCTGTCCTCCGACCATCAATATGCTAATTGACATTGATCAAATTTAATCCCCTGCTGGCAAACCTCACAGCTTCAAACATCTGTCTCTGGGTAGGGGGGGAAATAGAATTCCCCCCCAACCCCTCCCAAACAAAAACAACCCTGAAATCTTCAGAAATCATAGTGCTTTTCATTCTCTAATACATAAAGAGCCCTTCTGTGCTAGTTTGAGGCTAGCTGCAGTATTTAAGTGAGAAGAATTAGATGTAGGCTGTGAAAAGGAAACAATGGTGATGCCTACTTCGCTCATAGGCTTGCTGAGATGTATAAAATCAAGAACACAAAACAGAGATCAGACAGTAGGGCTCTGTTGCAGCTGTTGTCTGTGCTTTCTCCCTGGGGTGCTGCTTCTGTAACTAATCCTTCTGCTTTCTAATGTCCCCCTGTGAACCCTTGCAGCTCACCTTGCATGTAAGGCAAGCTCTGGGATAAGGTAGAGGGGTGGAAAGAAGGTGGAAGGGTGGTTGGGAGCCCCTCCTGGGGATTTCTGGGGGGGCTGTTGCTTTTCTGTAATACCTTTAACTTGTGCATTTCTGTATATAGCTGTAAATACCTGCTTGTAACCCCATTTCTTCTCATCCTATCATTAGTTACCTGGGAGAGGAGACCAACATCTCCCTTCAGATAGAGTGGTCCAGAGATGACAACTCACTTAATAGACAGTTGCTCCTATGCAAGGAAGAGACACCAGTTTACAGGCTCAGACTACACAGATTTCATTCCCTAAGGTTTTATGTTCATAGAATCAAACAAGTGGGAAGAGACCTCCAAGCTCATCCAGTCCAACCTAGCACCCAGCCCTGGCCAATCAACCAGACCACAGCACTAAGTGCCTCATCCAGGCTTTGCTTGAATACCTCCAGGGACACTGTGCTAAGCTGTAAATACAGAGCTTCATTTCTTAACTTCCAGTTCAGCTGAGTCTAGTCTGGGTGAGTTCAGAAGAGTGGGGGGGTAGCCAAACCATCACACCTTCAAATTGTGCTGCCTTTAGGCTTGGATGGTCAATATCACAGGATCACAGGATATTAGGGGTTGGAAGGGACCCAAAATCATTCTCAAGTCTGGGCTCCTCAATTCAAGAAAGATGTTGAGGTGCTGGNCACTTAGTGCCATGCTCTATTTGATTGGCCAGGGCTGGGTGCTAGGTTGGCCTGGATGATCTTGGAAGTCTCTTCCAACCTGGTTGATTCTATGATTCTAAGTCCAACCCCTTTGCCAGGGCAGGACCATACAATCTAGCACAGTTCACAGAGAACATCAACTCAAAGTTTTCTATTCTCTCATTGCATCACAGACAAACATGAGATTTTTCCATTCCCTTCTTGTGCTCCTCCTGATATTACACCCAACAGATCACCAAATTCCAGACCTGAAACCCTTCCAGATGACACACCTATAGTTTTGCACTGCCTCTTCAGCAAGCCTTGGCTATCAGCTCCCTCCCTGGCCCTTAACTTCATCAAACAGTCAACTTAAATCATTCTATTGACTTTTGAGATTAATCTGGTGATTTCTGGAGGAGAACCCAAGGGACAAAGTGGGAAAGGAGAAGGGCTACAGGGGGAATCTTGGAACCACAATACTCGATACAGCAGTGCTGCAGCAGACAGCACCACGAGCAGGAGAGGTAAAGCTCTGGGGACCTCTTTTTGCACATGTACAAGCAACGTGCTCTAAATAAAAGAAAAGCTGAATGCCAAAAGGCCTAGAGGGCCAGACAGGCTCTTTGTGATCTCCTAGACAGAACCAAGACACTGGAAAAACAGTCAAGTGCCACTGTGGGTCTTCCTGTCAGTTATTAGGCAAAGAAACAATACGACCTGCACAGCAGAAAGGGCTTTGCTTCAAGATGGATATAGTAGGTCAGAGTATATATAGATACCCATAGACAAACCATCTCTTGGCTTGTTAACGTAGGGTTATATGTCCTGGCAGGTCTCTGGGGACTTGATTGCACAGACTGAAAACATCTTTGTAGCAGTTTCAGCTAATAGGCCTTTCTGCTTCCTAATGGCTCCAAATATATCTTCTGTGATAAGAGCCTCTTGCTTCTAGCTGGCCGAAGTTTGGCGAGTGACTTATCTGTGAAGCATCAGCAGAGATTATTTGTATGTGCCCAGTTTGGGGAAAGAGTCAATACAGGCTTGCTTAAATCAGGATGGGTCTGGCATCAACTCACATCAAGCTACAGAAGTTCAATACCAAACTACAGAACAGAGAGCTGGATCCAGTAATCATCTGAACGGTCCAACTCCCACTGGCAATTACCGAGGCTGGTTTAGCATACCTGGCATCCTCCATCTCTCATTCAGCAATGAGAAAAGAAGTTTAACATCCATCTGAACAACATGACTTTGTATTCTCTCAGTCAGCAGAAAGGATAATAATTGCAATTAAAGAATAAATAAATATTTGACTATAAGTAACAAACAAAAAAAACACAAAAGACAAAACCAAAACTACACAAACCCCCTACAAAAACCCATTCCAAACCCACTCTTATATAGCTCTGGAAAAGGACTTAAAAGAAATACATAAATCAATCCACAGGTCCACTTCATTTGCAATAAATAATGGGATGGTAGGTATGTCTCTGTTCACACTTAAAAAGCTCCAAGAAATCCTTCTCTGCTGGCATTTTTGGATCAGCTTTGAACAGAGTCTCCAGCCTGTCTAATTGCTGCCATACCAGAAGCAGCCTGCCTCAAAGCACAGAGCATATGGCATCCTCAAAGGATTTGATATCATTTTTTCCCCTTTAAAACGTGCAAGTCAGTTGGTCATTGTTACCCCTCTGTGGAATTACCCAAACAGCTGCTACCTTCCAACTAAGAGGGAAGAAAACCTTTGTCTTTTCCCTGCTGTTAATTCTGCCGACACGCTTCTGTCACACGACGAGTCGGTAACGTGCCCTGTGATGCATTTTAATGCTTGACCAGGGTGTAAACAAGGCTTTGTTGAAGGCTGACATCTACAAATGGACTTTCTTCACGTGGCTTGTGGTCTGCATGTGTTTTACATGGCAGGAAATCAGCACAGTACCTAAACCTCAGTGTAGTACCCAAAGCTAGGCGACTAAGGAGCCGCTGCCGACCTGTGCGTCTACAGAATCACAAAGCTGACACCTGAAGCCACTTAGCATGCAGAAAAAGCACTGCCTTCAGAAATACTTGATCACCAAATGGATTCTTTCTTCTAAATTTGTCCTTTACTTCCCAAGTAACGATCTGCTAAGATGTACTTTGAGCCTGATTGGAAAGTAGATGCGTCTAAAGGATGCTTTATTCATTCTCCGTACAGCAGGGTTATGAATTCCATCGTTTTCTGAGTTCTTCCCTTCCACGCTTCACAGATCCCATCTCTCCTTGATCATCAGGGTTATCTCTCCAGATTGAACCTTTTTTTCCTTTCTACTCTTTCAGACTGACAAATTTTTCCATTCTCTATCAGGAGATTAATGAAGTAACAACTAAAAGGGAGAAAGAGAACACATCACCTAAAGATAAGATGATAAATGAGTAAGGACCCAAACCCTTACAAAGCAGGGAGGGGGGAAGATAAAGGGGAATGAGAAAGGAAGGTAATTATAGAATCAGTCAGGGCTGGAAGGGACCACAAAGATCAGCCAGTTCCAACCCTTCTGCCATAGGCAGGGACACCCTACCCTAGATCAGGCTGCCCACAGCCTCATCCAGCCTGGCCTGAAACACCTCCAGGGATGGGGCCCCAACCGCCTTCCTGAGCAACCCACTCCAGGCTCTCACCACTCTCATCCTCCTCAAGTCCAGTCTGAATCTCCCCACCTGCAGCTTTGCTTCATCTGCTCTAGTCCTGTCACTACCTGATGCCTAAAAAGTCCTTCCACAGCTTTTTTGTAGCCCACTTCAGATCCTGGAAGGCCACAAGAAGGTCACCCCGGAGCCTCCTCCTCTCCAGCCAGGAACCATATATGAACATCACATTCCCCTACATATGGGAGGGGGGTGGGGGGGAAGAAACAAACCACTTCTTAAGTGTCCCAGGAGTATTTTTCTAACCCAAAGATTGCAGTTCTATGGCAATTTGCTAACAAGTCATTTTTACTTTGGTGTAAAAAATGTGCACAAAGTCCCTACTGAACACTCCAAAGGCTCCTATTAAACCACAGTTCCAAAGTCTTTATGAATTTTAACACAGCTTGAGCCAAGAGCAACCCAGGCTGAAGAAAGAATCTCCATTTTATCACATGCTCAACAGCCACACTGCATTCTTGGCCCTGCAATTGGTGTAAGAGAGAAGGGAAGAAAGTACTGAGGACTATTAGCTACATAAGGTACAACAGATCAAGGGAAGTTCTCCTCCCCTTTCACTCTGCCCTGGTGAGACCTCATGTTGAGGACTGCATTCAGTTTTGGGCTCCCCAGTTGAAGAGGGACAGGGATCTGCTGGAGAGGGTCCAATGGAGTGCTCTATGAGGATGATGAGGGAACTGGAGCACTGCCTGATGAGGAGAGGCTGAGGGACCTGAGGCTGTTTAGTCTAGAGAAGAGAAGACTGAGAGGACAATTAATCAATGTTTATCAATATCTGAGGGCCAGGGGTGAGGAAGGGGGGACAGGCTCTGCTCACTGCTCCCTGGGATAGAACAAGGAGCAATGGATGGAAGCTGCAGCACAGGAAGTTCCAGCTCAACACAAGGGGGAACTTCTTGACTGTAAGGGTCCCAGAGCAGTGGCACAGGCTGCCCAGAGAGGTTGTGGAGTCTCCTTCTTTGAAGCCTTTCAAGGTCTGTCTGGATGTGTTCCTGTGTGACCTGAGCTAGACTGTAAGGTCCTGCTGTGGCAGGGAGGTTGGACTCGATCACTTTGTGTCTCTTCCAACCCCTGACATCCTGTGAATATGATACAAGGAAGGAAAAAAATCCTAAAGCATTTGATCCACTTTTTTTCCCCCACTGTGATCTCCAGATCCCAGCCTTATCCTAAAGCATTTGATCCACTTTTTTTCCCCATTGGGATCTCCAGATCCCAGCCTTATCCTAAAGCATCTGATCCACATTTTTTTCCCCATTGGTATCCCCAGACCCCAGCCTTATCCTAAAGCATCTGATCCACATTTTTTTCCCCCATTGGGATCTCCAGATCCCAGCCTTACAAGGCCTGTCTGGATGTGTTCCTGTATGACCTGAGCTAGAGTGTAAGGCCCTGCTGTGGCAGGGGGCTTGGACTCGATCTCTTTGTGTCCCTTCCAACCCCTGACATCCTGTGAACATGCTACAAGGAAAAAAATCCTGAAGCATCTGATCCACATTTTTTCCCCCATTGGAATCTCAGTTACCTTGAGCTCAGACATGCACTGAGTTGCAAGAGACAGCTAAGTACATGCACATGCCCATTTACATCATGTGCCTTGTATGGGAAGGATCTGTGCCTGTCTACAAAGTCTGTCACCAGCTCAAAACTGACTGGTGAGGTGACACTATTCATTCTCATGGCACAGCCAAAAAAACTTCCAGATAATTATCATCATTTGACTTCCATCAGTGAAAATTGCCAAGAGTTTCCCTGCTGCAGAGTGGAAGATTTTCTTGTCACATCATTTGTAGCATCTGTTTGAAAGAAGCTTTACTGCACTACATTTCCAAGCATTATTGGTACTTAAGAGTAGTAGTGTAGGGAAACCAAAGATATTTAAACAGTAATACCTGAGGTGCTTTACCTATTTATTAGATCATGTATGTTTAGTTAACTTTTTAAGTTACCACACTGCATTCAGGCAGCTGCTGGAATTAAGAGTCATAGACCTTGTAGCAGCCTTTCAGTATCTGAAGGGGACCTGCAAGAGGGCTGGAAAGGGGTTATCGACAAGGTCTTGTAATGACAGGAGGAGGAATGGGTTTAAACTGGCAGAGGGGAGATTTAACTGGATATTAGGAGGAAGTTCTTTGCATTGAGGGTGGTGAGATACTGGCACAGGTTGCCCAGGGAGGTTGTGGAGCACAGAATCAATGAATGTGATCATAGATCAAAGATGTTCTTTGCAGTGAGGGTGCAGCTGGCATAGGTTGCCCAGGGAGGTTGTGGAGCACAGAATCAATGAATGTGATCATAGATCAAAGAAGTTCTTTGCAGTGAGGGTGCAGCTGGCACAGGTTGCCCAGGGAGGTTGTGGAGCACAGAATCAATGAATGTGATCATAGATCACGTTTGGTGATTCTGTGCTCCACAACCTCCCTGAAGGTGTTGAAAGTCAGGTTGGATGAAGCCTTGAGTCACCTGTTCTAGAGGGAGATGTCTTTGCCTATGACAGGGGATTGGAATTGGATGAGCTTTGAGGTCCCTTCCAACCTAAACCATTCAATGGTTCCATGACAGACCAAGTCAGTCAATTAACATATGGGGAAGCTGTGTGAACTCTAAAGCAACAAACCAAGACATCTTACACATAACCCACAGCTACACCACAAAGTCTGCACAAGAATGAAAGAGAAGGATTAAGCACACATGTAGACATGAACAGCCCCATCCCCTATGTCGTCTTCTGCTCCATGAGTTAGAACAGAATAGAATCAACCAGGTTGGAAGAGACCTCCAAGATCATCCAGGCCAACCTAGCACCCAGCCCTGGCCAATCAACCAGACCATGGCACTAAGTGCCCCAGCCAGGCTTGGCTTCAACACCTCCAGGGACAGCGACTCCACCACCTCCCTGGGCAGCCCATTCCAATGCCAATCACTCTCTCTGCCAACAACTTCCTCCTAACATCCAGCCTAGACCTGCCCTGGCACAGCTTGAGGCTGTGTCCCCTTCTTCTGTCCCTGGCTGCCTGGCAGCAGAGCCCAACCCCACCTGGCTACAGCCTCCCTTCAGGTAGCTGCAGACAGCAATGAGCTCTGCCCTGAGCCTCCTCTTCTGCAGGCTGCACACCCCCAGCTCCCTCAGCCTCTCCTCACAGGGCTGTGCTCCAGGCCCCTCCCCAGCCTTGCTGCCCTTCTCTGAACACCTTCCAGCACCTCAACATCTCTCTTGAATTGAGGAGCCCAGAACTGGACACAGCACTCAAGGTGTGGCCTGAGCAGTGCTGAGCACAGGGGCAGAAGAACCTCCCTTGTCCTGCTGCCCACACTGCTCCTGAGCCAGCCCAGGATGCCATTGGCTCTGCTGCCCACCTGGGCACTCTGCTGCCTCCTCTTCAGTTCCTCTCTCCCAGCACCCCCAGCTCCCTCTCTGCCTGGCTGCTCTCAGCCACTCTGTCCCCAGCCTGTAGTGCTGCTTGGGGTTGCCGTAGCCAAACTGCAGAACCCTGCACTTGGCCTTGTTCAGTCTCATCCCATTGCCCTCCCAATGGGAGTTCTCTTGTCAGAGCCACACTTTTTCATTTTCCACCTGCTTTTAAGCAGGGAAAGGAAGCCCTACCCAGGAAATGCACCTTATATTTCAAGAAATAAAGTGTTAAAGAATTAAAAACCTGAAGTATTTTGATTAGTTAACCAGAAAGTCCAAACTACAAAGCCCTCTGCTCTTCCAGGGCTGGCATAAGGTTAGGATAGGGTGAGAATTTCAAGACTTCCAACCCAGTCCAGAAGCCTGATCCCTTGCCACTCCAGTGAGTGACAGGCTTTCATTGCTGATGACACTGTAATGACCCTTTCACACCTTTGTGAACTTTCTTCATTAAATGCCAGCAGCCTGCTAAGCAAATGGATGATCTGCTTCAGTGATTCTCAGAGCAGGGCACAGTCATTTCTTTCAGCAGTGCCAGATGAAACAGCTACATCCCCTCCACCGCTCTTCTCCCTCTCCTCGCCCCCCCCAAAAAAATTCATTCCCTCTTATGCATTGCCACCTCAGTTAAAGAAAAACCTCCTTTTTTTGCCATACCTGCATGCATATTTCATAGAATCATCAATTGTTGGAAGGGACCTCAAAGCTCAACCAGTTCCAAACCCCTGTCATAGGCAGGGACACCTCCCACTAGAACAGGTCGCTCAAAGCCTCATCCAGTCTGGCCTTGAACACCTCCAGGGAGGTTGTGGAGCACAGAATCACAGAATGTGATCAAAGATCACGTTCTGTGCTCCACAACCTCCCTGGGCAACCTGTGCCAGTGTCTCACCACCTTCACTGCAAAGAAGTTCTTCCTAACATCTAGTTTGAATCTCCCCTTTACCAGTTCAAACCAATTCCTCCTCCTCCTGTCATTCCCAGACCTTGTCAATAGTCCCTCCCCAGCCCTCCTGTAGGCTCCCTTCAGATACTGGAAGGCCACTATAAGGTCTCCTCGAAGCCTTCTCTTCTCCAGGNACAGCACAGGGTTGCTGTCTGGGCTGCACTCACACTGCAGGCTCCTGTTGAGCTTTTCATCACCCCAGACCCCCAGGGCCTTTTCCTCAGGGCTGCTCTCAGCCATTCGCCACCCAGCCCAGAGCTCTGCTTGGGATTGCACCCACCCAGGTGCAGGACCTTACACTTGGCCTTGTTGAATGTCATGAGGTTGGCTTGGGCACATCCCTCCAGTCTGTCCAGGTCCCGCTGGATGGATCCCTGCCCTCCAGCAAATCGACTGTGCCACACAGCTTGGTGCCACCTGCACACTTGCTGAGGCTGCACTCTATTCCTCTGTCCATATCACTAAGATGTTACACAGCACTGGTGCCAGCACTGACCCCTGAGAGATGCCACTTGGCACTGGTCTCCAGGTGGACATTGTGCTGTTGATCACCACTCTCTGCATGCTACCCTCCAGCCAAGTCCTTACCCAGCGAGTGGGTAAGAGAAAGGCACTCCAAAGGACCCTTGTTTTGAACCATTACAGGTTGATTTCTCAGCCCCTTCTGTACTAAATGAGCATCATGCAGTTAGCATCAGACTGTTGTTGGAAAGAGTTAAATGAACTTAAATCAACAAAACCCCCCTTGCATGTATGAAAGATCTCAAACCAGCATTCAGCAAGGAAGATGACAGTAGGCTAGGACTCTCAGCTGGCCACCTACATGGCTGTGAGGCTGAAGCACACAACTTCAGGCTGCTGTGATCACACATGGGTTGCAGTCAAGACTCCTCACACACATGCAAGAAGGCATCACCCACAGCTTCCCAGGTTACACACAGTGAGCAGGGAAAAGCTAACACTTCCCTTTCTCACATATGGTGCTAGCATATGCTGAACAGACACCAGAATTGGAAAGCTGCAGGCAGGGAAGCAAAAACCTCTGCTCCAATCCATTGAGTGAACAGGGTCAATTCCAGCAGTTTAATACCAGCAATATGTCAGAATATGGCAGACTGAGCTCCTATGGTAAAATGAGGTGAAGATTTAAGTGGTGATCATCAGGATGACAGCCTGCAGGTCACACTGTTAGAGTAGTTATCAGTAAGATTACAGAGAGCTGTCAAAACTGGTCTTTGGTCTGTTCTAATAGAAGAGGAAGATAGAAGGAAAGCTGATGGCAGCTAAGATAAAAACATCAGAAAATCAAACTGCTTAAATCTAGATTATAACACTGGAGTACAAGAAAATAAGGGAGTGCTCTGTATTTCTGAGCAAGTGACTAAGTAGAATCATAGAATGAGTCAGGGCTGGAAGGGACCACAAGTATCAGCCAGTTCCAACCCCCCTGACATGCCCAGGGACACCCTACCCTAGAGCAGGCTGCACACAGCCTCAGCCAGCCTGGCCTTAAACACCTCCAGCCATGGGGCCTCAACCACCTCCCTGGGCAACCCATTCCAGCCTCTCACCACTCCCATGCTCAACAACTTCCTCCTCACATCCAGCCTGAACCTACCCATCTCCAGCTGTGCTCCATTCCCCCTAATCCTGTCACTCCCTGATATCCTGAACAGTCCTTCCCCAGCTTTTTTGTAGCTCACTTCAGATCCTGGAAGGCCACAAGAAGGTCACCTGGGATCTTCTTCTTCTCCAGCCTGCACAGCCCCAACTCTTTCAGTTTGTGCTCACAGCAGAGCTGCTGCAGCCCTCTGAGCATCCTCCTGGCCCTCCTCTGGACACACTCCAGCATCTCCACATACCTCTTGTAACGGGGGCTCCAGAACTAGCAGTAGAGAGCACGAGAGTTACAGACAAGATCATGCAATTGGTACAAGAAGCAAAACACTTCCAATTTTCCTCCTTTGTTTGGCTCAAAAATTTCAAGTGTTGGCTTCTTATCTTTTTATTTTTCTTCCCACCAGGAAAAAGTCTTCCACTGCTCATTTAGTGAACTGGCAAATTCTTAAACTCTTTTCTTACTAGGACATTACTGAACTCTGGATTTTTCCTGGGGGATGGGGTAAAAACTGTCAAAACTCTGCCTAACGTAGCTCAGATCGCTGCCAGTTTTTATTGGCTCCTCTCAAAGAGTTGTCATGTTTGCAGCCAAAGAATATATTCTCAGTATGCAGGCACAGCACAGCATTCTCAGCTCCAATCCACTCTGTGAGGAGATACTGATTTTCCTGTGCTCAGATCACAGCTGCAGGCCTGGCTATTGGCAATCAGAGAAAGCAAAGCACTGCAAGCACTGTGCCAAACCTGAGCACTAGATCAGCATGGTTAATACTGCCCAGGTCCAGCCTGGCATAGAAACAACCACGTTGGAAGAGACCTCCAAGCTCAGCCAGTCCAACCTAGCACCCAGCCCTGGCCAACCAACCAGACCATGGCACTAAGTGCCTCATCCAGGCTTTGCTTCAACACCTCCAGGCACGGCAACTCCACAACCTCCCTGGGCAGCCTATTCCAATGCCAATCANAGGATTGTTGTAGCCAAAGTGCAGATCCCTGCACTTGGCCTTGTTCAGTCTCATCCCATTGGCCTCCTCCCACCCTTCCAGCCTGGCCAGGCCCTCTGCAGGACTCTCCTACCCTCCAACAACAGCTCCACACCTACTCCTAGCTTGGTGTCATCTGCAAACTTAATGATGCTGGACTCAATCCCCTTATCCAGATCATCAATAAAGATATTGAACATGACTGGGCCCAGGACTGGTCCTTGGGGAACTCCACTAGTGACAGCTGCCAACAGGATGGGCACCATTCACCACCACTCTCTGGGCCCTGCCATATCAGCCATCTCAAGGACCTGCTGAGGAAAAGCCAGGTTGTGCTGTGCTGCTGATCAAATAGCTTTTAGTCACAGACAACCATGATCCATCCTTCCTTGGTGCTGCTTAGCTTCCAGAAAGTCAGGATTTCTTCTTGGCTCAGTCCTCTCAAGTCACACATCCCAGACCAGAGCATCAGCAGAGAGCCATTCACTTTTCACCCCTTCCTTCCATAGGTTGTTTTTCTAACAGTGAAGTGAACTGCACTGAGGTGTAGGAGGTTCCATGTGAACCTGAGGCAGAAGTTTCCCTGTGAGGGTGACAGAGCACTGGAACAGGCTGCCCAGGGTGGTTGTGGAGTCTCCCTCTCTGGAGATACCCAAGGACTGTCTGGATGTGTTTCAGTGTGATCTGCTCTGGGTGATCCTGCTCTGGCAGCAATGCTGGACCAGATGATCTTTCGAGGTCCCTGACATTCTATGATTCAGATAATAACAATCAGGTGAGCAGCAGTGCCAGCAGGGGCACAACTCCTGATAAGAGACTCAGAACACACGAAAGCCACTCTCAGCAGCAGCAAGCCATTAGATCACTGAGCAATCTCAGCCTGTGTCCAAAGGAGCAGCCATTATGTTGTTAGCTAGAGCCAGAGAAGAGGAGAAATGGCAAAGAAGTAGTATTAGAAGCTTTTTTTTCCTCCAGCCTTTCACAGCAGTCAGTGAAGCACCAATTGTGGCCATCTTTTGCATAGGCATTCACCAGAGTGCTCTTTTATAGCTACAGACTAACACTTAAATTTAAAAGCACTACAGAGATGGTTTAGTAGAGGGCACTAATTTGACAGCTTTAGAAGCAGCAAGCGGCTTCAGGAGTGGAGAAAGATTTGAGGCTGTATTATTAACTTGGCTGAGAAGCTAAAATATATATATATTCCAGGGAAAAACAGTTCTGCAAGATGGCAGAACAGCAACTGATCTACAGTGAAGCTGGAAGCCCATTCCAGTTGTGCAGAAAAACAAAGAGCAATTTTTATCCCAGTCCAGCACCAGCCTCTTCACCCAGAAGGAAGCAGAGAGTTTTGAAGCCTTGCCTCAGGGAAACCAGGGAGGGAGAAGCAGAGAGAGCAGCTTAAAACCCAAAAGGATTAAATGAACTGGCTGTACACTTGGCTTCAAAAACCCTACACTGGATATTCCAGGCCTCCCAAATGTCACAGCCCTTACATCATCAACAGTGCAGCTTATAAAAGGCACCAGGCTGCCCAGCTTGGGTTTAAGTAAAATAAACAAACATCTTAGCTTTTAAAACCAAGAAGGAAATCACAATATAAGATGTACTGGGAGAGAGTAGCTGAAGGTGAAGGTTCTTTCTCAGGCACCAGACTCTTCCCTTGCCCTTGTTGAATTTCATTCAGTTTCTCCCTGCCCACCCCTCCAGCCTGTCCAAGTCTGGCTGAATGGCAGCACAGCATCCTGGTGTGGCAGCCACTCCACCCAGTTTGGTGTCACCAGCAAACTTGCTGCCAGTGCCCTCTGTGCACTTTGTGAGACCATAATTAAACTCAAGTGTTGATGACTTTCCAACCATGAGCAAAGTCAAGAAATACCACAGGCCTCCTGCTCAGGCAAAAATCTGCTGAAGCTGAAAACAGTTGCACTCCTCTAAGCTTCTATCTTTCAAAGGGGAAAAAAAAAAAGCCTTCAGCTTTCAGTAGAATGTGAAAACAATTACAAAGAGGAGGAAAATGATAAATTTGAAGTCACTCAAGTGTTCAACGGAAGAGCTAGAAATAAAGCTCTGCGGTCCCAGCCATCTGTAGTTGTGGTCTGACACAACACAATCCTCCTCCTAAAACCTCCACCTGCTTCTTCATCCAGCCTCTCATCGTGTCTTAACTTTCCATGAGGACACACAAGGTTAGGGAGCTGCCCTTGCTGGCTGTCAGACACAGCAAAAGGTGGGAAGCAGCCACATTTCACCTTGCCCTTTTGCGGCTGGATCCGTCCCTTCATTCAGCCACAGCACTAAACGCTGAAGCACTTCTGCCAAAACAGCTGAATGGTTGATAGTAGGCATCAGGGAGCAGAAACATCAATCCAATCCTGCCAGGACATTTTACAGCACCAAACCAGAGCCTTTCCATTCAATTAATTAACCTTTGTTTAATTAACAAGTGAATTAAGTAACTCCTCGTTCAGAAATGGAAGCGCACTTTGTCACGAGGCTCCCAGACTCATGGCAAACTCAGTTCCTAATGTGCTACATCTGCTCTTTGTCCTGGGGGACCACAAATTTCTTTCTTCTCCCTCCTCTCCTGTGGGTTTGAATGGGAGAAGGTGCCATGAAAACTGCTTTCCCCCACTCACCCTGCAGGCTTGAAGGGGGAACAGCAAAAGGTGCTTTGCCTCCACGTGGGCTGACCTGTGAGGCACCCCGCACTGGAGTTGGTCTGGGGGTTCATAGAGTCAGTCAGGGCTGGAAGGGACCACAAGGATCAGCCAGTTCCAAGCCCCCCTACCACGCCCAGGAACACCCTACCCTAGAGCAGGCTGCCCACAGCCTCAGCCAGCCTGGCCTTAAACACCTCCAGCCATGGGGCCTTAAACACCTCCAGCCATGGGGCCTTAAACACCTCCAGCCATGGGGCCTCAACCACCTCCCTGGGCAACCCATTCCAGCCTCTCACCACTCTCATGCTCAACAACTTCCTCCTCGTGTCTAGTATGACTCTTCCCACCTCCAGATTTGCTCCATCCCCCCCAGTCCTTTCACGCCCTGATATCCTGAAAAGTCCCTCCCCAGCTTTTTTGTAGCCCTCTTCAGATCCTGGAAGGCCACAAGAAGGTCACCTGGGAGCCTCCTCTTCTCCAGCCTGCACAGCCCCAACTCTTTCAGTCTGTGCTCACAGCAGAGCTGCTGCAGCCCTCTCAGCATCCTCTTGGCCCTTCCCTGAAGACGCTTCGGCATCTCCACATCCTTCTTTTAAAAGTGGCTCCAGAACTAGATGCAGTTATGAGGGCTTGCAAGCATTTCACTGGTCTGTATCAAACTCCTCAATGCCTAATGAGAAGGAAAAGTAAATATATATTAAAAACTCATGTGTTACATCCTCTTGTTGTAGCCATACTACCTTTTGGGTCTCGAGTTAAGGGCTTGCTGCTAGCTCAGGAGAGACCTGCACAGGTTCTCTTGTGCAGGGTATGTCACTGCAGTCCCAAACAGGCTGAAGTCTGCTTCCTACAGTTAGTCAAGAGATGTAAACATGGTTTTAAAATTTAAGCCAATTATTAATATCACTTTCTCTGAGAAGACAAATAGTACAATTACTCAGCGTTCGGCTGAGTAGGTTTGTGCTAGTTTGAGCCTAGCCAGCATGTTTTGGTGAGAAGAACTAATCATAGGCTGAGAAATGAAAACAATGGTGTCTACTTCGCTCACAGTCTTGCTGAGATGTGTAAAGAAGAAAGGCAAAACAAAGATTAGGGCACTTTGCTTGGGCACTTTGTGCTGGGCTGTTCTCTTCTGCTTTGCCTGCTGGGGAGAGCTGAGGCTGCTGGCTGAACTCCATCTTGCTTTCTAACCTCACTCTCCATTTGCTTTGGCTGATTTCACCTTTGCTTCTTAATCCTCTTGGCCGAACCTCCATTCTTCCTTGGGACTGGGGTAAGGTTGAGAGGGGTAGGGGGAAGGTGAGGGGTGGTTGAGAGCCCCTCCTGGGGACTCAGGTTTCTGGGAGGGC
>WAAF01003165.1:0-17460 GCA_013400475.1 Tricholaema leucomelas
TTATATATTAAATTGTTATATTTATGTATTTAATTGTTCTGTTAACTATATTTCAGTCTCTGGGAAATGTAAAGTAGAACCAAGACAATCAGCCAGCCAGATGCTGCCAGAAAGCTGGAGCGGGTTCATCTGTTGGGCTAACCATGAGGCTGCTCCTCCCTGCTTCCACTTACTGCTGGGGCAACTCAGCTTTTTAATATACTGTGTGAGCCTCCAGCATTCATTCCAGGATATGATTAGTTGCATTACTGCTTCTATTTTGTTTTCCTCCTGGGTAATGAAGAAATGAATGAAAAGCTCTCCTGCTACAAGTGGATGCTCAGCTAAGTCACTAAGCAGCTGCCCTTAAAAATACAGATGACCAAGTCCTTGAATTTTGTTTTCTCTTGTAGTAAACAAAGGATCTACAGGATTCCAGAGGAGCAAAGCCCAGGCACTGTTGTTGCCAATATAACAGCTAAAGATCCTGACGATGAAGGGTCTCCTGGCAGACTTTTCTTCAGCATCCCACCTTCTAACAGATATTTCTCCATAGATCCATGTAAGGCAAACAAAAGTATGTTTTCTGACAGTAAAAAAAAGAGGAGTGACTACTCTGGAGCTAATGTTTCTCTTTAGTTTTAAATTTACTTGCTTTATTCTGCAGATAACCCCTGGAAATAAGAAATGCTTGAATCAAATGCTTTGATTATTTGAATCAAACCCTGGGGCTGCTTGACCAAAATTTAGTAATTGAGTCACAAATAGTAATTAGTAATTAAGTCACAAATTAGTAATTAGTGATTAAGTCATAAATGAGTTATGGCAGGAGAGTGATGAGGTCTTGGCTTCAGTGATCCTGGAGATCTTGAAGTAGCTGCACATAATTAGACCTTAATGTCCTCTCTTCTGTCTGAAATCCACTCAAATCATAGAATTAGCCAGGTTGGAGGAGACCTCCAAGCTCATCCAGTCCAACCTAGCACCCAACCCCAGCCAATCAACCAGACCATGGCACTAAGTTCCTCATCCAGGCTTTGCTTCTGCACCTCCAGGGATGGCAACTCCACCACCTCCCTGGGCAGCCCATTCCAATGCCAATCACTCTCTCTGGGAAGAACTTCCTCCTGATATCAAGCCTAGCCCTCCCCTGGCACAACTTGAGGCTGTGTCCCCTTGCTGGTTCCCTGGCAAAAGAGACCAACCCCACCTGGCTACAGCCTCCCTTCAGGTAGTTGTAGACAGCAATGAGGTCTGCCCTGAGCCTCCTCTTCTGCAGGCTGCACACCCCCAGCTCCCTCAGCCTCTCCTCACAGGGCTGTGCTCCAGGCCCCTCCCCAGCTTTGTCGCCCTCTTCTGGACACCTTCCAGCACCTCAGCATCTCTCTTGAATTAAGGATACTCAGGTATTGAATTGAGGAATACTCAGGCGCACAGCAAATCTGCTCCTCAGCTTCATGGCTCAGTTCAGACCCTTCTCATGCATGACCCTCCAGGAGAGTCCTATCTTTCATGCTACTCACATCCCTTTGTGCTTTTTGTCCTTTCTGGAATGCATACATCAATGTCCTGAGATTTTACTCCAGGGCTGGCATTTAGAGACTGCTTTGCTTGACCTGCTATTTAGAAGTACTCCATGGAGCAGTCAGAGGTGCCACACCACACAGTGCTGTAAGGATTTGGGGTGATCCTTAAATACTTTGGATTCTCCACTGGAACATGGATCTTTTTCTCTTGGGACATGTATTGCCACCTTCTACCACAATTATACTCTGGAAGGCAAAGTATATTCAAGTGCCTTTGTACTCTGTATTATAGCCTTGTGCTATTGAAGCATGAGTGGATTTAGAGGTGCTGAAGGATGCTTGAACAATAATGCTAGAAAGCAAGGAGCTAAAGAGCTCTACTCTGGGCTCCCCAATTCAAGAGAGATGTTGAGGTGCTGGAATGTGTCCAGAGAAGGGCAACAAAGCTGGTGAGGGGCCTGGANGATAGGGCTGGGTGCTAGGTTGGAGTGGATGATCTTGGAGGTCTCTTCCAACCTGGTTGATTCTATTCTATTCTGACTCTTTGAGACCTGCTTTCCAAGCCATTAGCATAGCTCTCCTAGGGTATACTTTGAGATTATGTAGCCTTTAAGTCAAACTTTCAAAACCATTTTGTATCATTTGAAAAAGTAGCTGAACCTGCTATGATCAGTGCATAATGGAAGACTTCACTCTGTTACCTATTGCTGAGCCTCCCTATCCTTTTGTGTGCACAGTGTGAGTGTTTGTTTCTCCTCTCCATGGCAAACACCTAACTTTTGGCTGCATTTTGCCTAGTGACTGGAATGCTGCAGGTGACTGGAAGAATCGACCGAGAAGACACTCGGCTGTGGCTCTACCCTAACATCTCATTAGTCATCCGAGTAGAGGACAGTCCCACAGCTGGTCACTACAGTGAACTGGAGATCACCATCACTGTTGATGATGTCAATGACAACTCACCCAAATGTAATCCTTCTACCTTCAGGTATTGAGGGTCTAAGTTACATGTTTTGCGTACACCAAGCTGGGTGGAGTGGCTGCCACACCGGAGAGTTGTGCTGCTGTTCAGACAGGTTTGGACAGGCTGGAGAGTTGGGCAGGGAGAAATGGAGTGAAGTTCAACAGGGGCAAGTGCAGAGTTGTGCACCTGAAAAAGGACAACCCCGTGGAGCAGTATAGGCTGGGGACTGAACTGCTGGAGAGCGGTGAAGGGGAGAAGGACCTGGGAGTCCTGCTGGATGGCAGAATGGCCATGAGCCAGCAGTGTGCCCTTGTGGCCAGGAAGGCCAATGTCATTCTGAGGTGGATTAGAAGGGCTGTGGCTAGTAGGTCGAGAGAGGTTCTCCTGCCCCTCTATTCTGCCCTGGTGAGGTCTCATCTGGAGTATTGCATCCAGTTTGGGGTACCCCAGTTGAAGAAGGACAGGGAGCTGCTTGAGAGAGTCCAGCCCAGAGCCACAAAAATGAAGGAAGCTGAACATCTTCCTTATGAGGAGAGCCTGAGGGAGCTGGGGCTTGTTAGCTTGGAGAGAAGGAGACTAAGGGGTGACCTCATTCATGTTTGTAAATTTGTAAGGGCTGAGTGCCAGGAGGCTGGAGCCAGGCTCTGCTGGGTGATGCCCAGTGACAGGACAAGGGGCAAAGGGTGGAAGCTGAGGCAGAGGAGGTTCCATGTGAACCTGAGGAAGATTTTTTTCCCCTGTGAGGGTGACAGGAACATGCTGCCCGGGAGGGCTGTGGAGTCTCCTTTTCTGGAGATATTCACAACTGTCTGGATGTGTTGCAGTGTGATCTGCTCTAGGTGATCCTGCCCTGGCAGGATGGCTGGACCAGATGATCTTTCAAGCTGCCTTCCAGCCCCTGACACTCTGCACTATCTAGTAAAACAGTCCTGCATTTGAAACACATACTGCTATGTACTGGCAGGAAGAGAATCTGATTCTCTGAGCACTGCTTGGTTACAACATCTGTAACCAAGTAGCACATCTCTGTTATCCTGTAAGCTCCAGTTTTGGTATAAAGGAGATGAAAATCTTCAAGGAAAAAATATTCATCAAGTAGTTAGGTAAGGATTTCACAAGGAAACACGATCGAGGCTTAATGCTTTTTCAGTTGATCTTCAACTGTTAAACATGGATTTATTTTTAACTAATTCTCCCAAATTGAGAACCTCTACTCACAATTCTGTCATGTGCATCACAGGGACCCTCATGATCCACAGCAAGGCCACTAGTGCTAGTTTTAGAAAACATCACAATGGTCCAACTATTAGATAACAAGGAGAGAAGCAGCATCTCATCAGGAGATCAGTGCAATATGGACCTTTCTGATCTTGGGTTATTTCATCAACTGCTGTCTGCTCAGGTATAGGTTTCACTTAAACAATAAATGGAGGTCAATGTGTTGGCCTGTAGCATATAGAATCGTAGAATCAACCAGGTTGGAAGAGAGCTCCAAGATCATCCAGTCCAACCTAGCACCGAGCCCTGGCCAATCAACCAGACCATGGCACTAAATGCCCCATCCAGTCTTGGCTTGAACACCTCCAGGCACGGCAACTCCACCACCTCCCTGGGCAGCCCATTCCAATGCCAATCACTCTTTCTGCCAACAACTTCCTCCTAACATCCAGCCTAGACCTGCCCTGGTACAACTTGAGACTGTGTCCCCTTGTTCTGTTGCTGGTTGTCTGGGAGAAGAGACCAACCCCCACCTGGCTTCAGGTAGTTGTAGACAGCAATGAGGTCTGCCCTGAGCCTCCTCTTCTGCAGGCTGCACACCCCCAGCTCCCTCAGCCTCTCTTCACAGGGCTGTGCTCCAGGCCCCTCCCCAGCTTTGTCGCCCTTCTCTGGACATGTTCCAGTATCTCAACATCTCTCTTGACTTGAGGAGCCCAGGACTGGACACAGAATTGAAGAGGAGAACTATAACCTGCTCTCACAGAAAATGTGTTTGTTTTAAACAGGAAGGAGGTAAATGAAAATACAATTGCTGGGACACTTTTTCATCTTAGAGACTTCTGTAAGGATATGGATGCTGATCCTTCAAACAATCGATTTAATTTCACTGGATTGTCTGGTTTTGGAAGCAATAACTTCGCTCTGGAGTCTGCTGTATCTGGAAGACTTGTGGTCAGTCTTTTGCAGCTTTATGTTAGCTTGTACCATTTCAGAAGTCATAGAATCAGTCAGGGTTGGAAGGGACCACAAGGATTGTTTAGTTCCAACCCCCCTGCCATGGGCAGGGACACCCTACCCTAGATAATAAGTCAGCTTATGAAATACTGTAAGTACAAGAAACCTCCCCTCCCCACACCCCAAACTAATTCTGTCACAGTGGTAGGACATGGAGAATTATTCTTTTGGTTAGATGTAAACTCCATACTACTGTGGTGGTTTGGGTGTTCCCTGCCCCCCCCCCCACTTTAGAAATCACCCAGACCAAGCTCAGCCAGCTCTGGAGATATGAATGAAGCTTATATTTACAGCTGGCACAATATGCAAGCAGATAGTTACAGTATATGCAGTTATATACAGAAATACACAAGGTAAAAAGGTAATACAGAAACACAACAGCCCTCCCAGAAACCTGAGTCCTCAGGAGGGGCTCTCAACCACCCCTCACCTTCCCCCTACCCCTCTCAACCTTACCCCAGTCCCAAGGAAGAATGGAGGTTCAGCCAGGGGGGTTAGGAAGCAAAGGTGAATCGGCCAAAAGAAAATGGAGGGTGAGGTTAGAGAGTAAGATGGAGTTCAGCCAGCAGCCCAGAGCTCCCCAGCAGGCAAAGAGAAGTGACTTTATGTTTTGCTTGTATTTTTTTACACATCTCAGCAAGACCATGAGGGAAGTAGACACCACCACTGTTTTCATTTCGCAGCCTGTAATCTAGTCCTTCTCACCAAAAAATTCTAGCTAGCTTCAAACTAGCACAACTACATAAGACACTTCGGATTCCACAGAATTTGCTTAATGGAGAACTGTTCTCTCCAATTTTCATTCAATGTGGTTGAGACTTGCCATCAAAACCCCTACCCTTTTCTTAGGGAGCATGAAACCCTAATTTTGATTTGGGTAATCAGAGAGTGTTGATGTTTACTTATTCATGACAGACTGTGTAAGATCTTGGCTATTCAGCATGAAGAATTTAGATGCTGAAGCATTCAGTGTCTACTTTCTGGCTTTGTTGGTGAAAATCACACCACCAGTAAGTTTCAGCCAAAAATTTTCACACCACTAAAATGGAACTTGTGTGCCTTTGCATGGCAAATCCTTATGTTGCTGAGCTGCAGCCCTCTTTACATTGAATCAGAGAATCATGGAATCAACCAGGTTGGAAGAGATCTTCAAGATCATCCAGTCCAACCTAGCACCCAGCCCTATCCAGTCAACCAGACCATGGCACTAAGTGCCTCATCCAGGCTTTGCTTCAACACCTCCAGGGACGGTGACTCCACCACCTCCCTGGGCAGCCCATTCCAATGCCAATCACTCTCTCTGCCAAAAACTTCCTCCTAACATCCAGCCTAGACCTGCCCTGGCACAACTTGAGACTGTGTCCCCTTGTTCTGTTGCTGCTTGCCTGGCAGAAGAGACCAACCCCACCTGGCTACAGTCTCCCTTCAGGTAGTTGTAGACAGCAATGAGGTCAACCCTGAGCCTCCTCTTCTGCAGGCTGCACACCCCCAGCTCCCTCAGCCTCTCCTCATAGGGCTTGTGCTCCAGGCCCCTCACCAGCTTTGTCACCCTTCTCTGGACACCTTCCAGCACCTCAACAAGTTTTTTGAATTGAGGAGCCCAGAACTGGACACAGCACTCAAGGTGTGGCCTGACCAGTGTTGAGTACAGGGGCAGAAGAACCTCCCTTGTCCTACTGGCCACACTGTTCCTGATACAGGCCAGGATGCCATTGGCTCTCCTGGCCACTTGAGCACACAGCTGGCTCATCTTCAGCTACTATCTACCAGCACCCTCAGTACTTCCAACCTGGTTGATTCTATTCTATCCTATTCTATTCTATCCTCTGTGTCATTGCTTTATTTAATCAAGTTTAAATACAATAGTTTTTTTCTTTTTGATTTAGATGACTGAAAGCATTGATTTGGAAAGCTCAGCTCATCTAGGACTTGAAGTTTATTCTTTGACTGTCAGGGTGCAAGACGTTGCCCGTGCTGACTACTCAAGCAAGTATCCCTTCTGCAGTTACTTCGTGTGCGCTGATGACATGGAGAGAGCAATGCTTTAAATACACCCACGAGGAAATTTCACAGCCAGCCTTAACTGCCATTCAGTCTTCTCTTTCCAGATACCATCTACATTTACATCAGGATAAAACCAGTGAACGAGTTCTTTCCAGTCTTCAGTAACTCCTCTTATGAATTCGATGTTCCTGAAATTACTAAAGGTACTGTGAGCACCTACAGGCTAGAAATAATCTTGGTAAGTCTACAGGGTTAACCCTCCTGGGAGACTGATCTTGAACCTGACCACAGGTGGTCTTGACCGCTCCCCAGGGGTGGTTCTGAACACTACCAGGTGATGGTGCTCAGCCCACTCCCCCTTCCTGTCTCAGATCCATAAAAGCAGGGGGACTTACTGCTTGCTCTCTCTTCCCTGCCTTCCTGCTCCTCAACAATCACCATTCCTGTGTCCTGCTGCTCTTTGTTTCACCACGTGGCCATCACCCACGAGGCAGAACCATCGCCATCAAATCTGGTTGTATATTTACATGTTTTGTACCCTGTTTTCCCTTCCCTATATCTTTGTAACTCCCCTACCTCATCTACCTTTTATTTATTGTTAAACCTTTCTTCTTTTAACTGCCAGGTCACAGTGAGATGATTTATTTGGGTCTCTTTTACCTTTCCTCTCTTTCCATCTAATTCCTTTTTCTTTGGGAAAGAAGGGGGAATAGGGAAGGGCATCCTATAAATTGGTATTGGTTCTATCAACTATATTGGAATCTCTGGGAAATTTAAATTAGAACTGAGACAGTAAATAACTTTCCCTTCTAAATGGATTTTCATCTATTGGAATGAGGACAATGTCTCAAAGCTTCTATTTGGTTAGGGTCTCACCATCCACCACCCTACAGATGGACACTGAGACGCAGACACATCCTGCAATTACAGAAGAAGTCTGTAACAGAGTCAGGAATGGAACTCAGATGTCTTATTTTAGACTGTCTTTCTGCTCTTGCTAAGTTAGCCTTTTTGAGGGGTTGCCATGGTGCAAGGCACCTGCTGCAGAGTTAGGCAGATTGGTGCAGAATCCCTTGGCTTACACATGGGCTGCCCAGGGAGGTGGTGGAGACGTTGTCCCTGGAGGTGTTCAAGAAAAGATTGGATGAGGCACTTAGTGCCATGGTCTAGTTGATTGGCTAGGGCTGGGTGCTAGGTTGGACTGGATGAGCTTGGAGATCTCTTCCAACCTGGTTGATTCTATGGTGCCAGGATGGTTGCTGCCTTTGGCGTACCTCACCTTGAGTACAAAGTGAGTGGTGAGGCTGCCTTCAACCAGCCAGCAGCCAGAGCAGCACCTTGTGTCCAGAGAGGATGAGGCTTCCTCCAGTGGCTCAGGACCAATGTCTGCAAACACAGCCTAAATCCTGAATGTGTTGAAACTGTTCCCATGCTTTTTCAGCACCCTTCTTTGTCCCCTGGTGAGGCCTGTGTCTAATATGTGTGCAGAGCAGTGACACAACACCTTGCCTCCTTGGTAATCCTTGTTTCCCAGGTATGACTGCCAGCTGGCTCTGTGCTGAGTTGTTTAATCCACAGTGGAGCCTCCCTTAGGTTCAGCATCTCCTTCTTATGACCTAATGTATCAAACAAATGCCTTTTGCCCCAGGATCTCATTTGCTGGCTTTGTTCTCTATGCTGAGGGAAAGTTGAGAGGTTCATTAGATATATGCTAGATAAATCTTGACCCTTATTCTGAACTTCCTGTGACCCCTAAGGGATCTCTACTTAAGAGATCTCTGAAGGTATCAAGTTCAACTTGTGTGCTAAGTGAAGCTAGTTTCCAAAGCTACATCAGGTTGCTCAGGGTCACATAGAACCAACCAGGTTGGAAGAGACCTCCAAGATCATCCAGTCCAACCTAGCACCCAGCCCTACCCAATTAACTAGCCCATGGCACTAACTGCCTCATCCAGTCTTGTCTTGAACACCTCCAGGGACAGTGACTCTGCCACCTCCCTGGGCAGCCCATTCCAATGCCAATCACTCTCTCTGCCAACAACTTCCTCCTAACATCCAGCCTAGACCTCCCCTGCCACAACTTGAGGCCGTGTCCCCTTCTACTGCTGGTTGCCTGGGAGAAGAGACCAACCCCACCTGGCTACAGCCTCCCTTCAGGTCTGCCCTGAGCCTCCTCTTCTGCAGGCTGCACACCCCCAGCTCCCTCAGCCTCTCCTCACAGGGCTGTGCTCCAGGCCCCTCCCCAGCCTTGCTGCCCTTCTCTGGACACCTTCCAGCACCTCAACATCTCTCTTGAATTGAGGAGCCCAGAACTGGAGAGAGTGCTGAAGGTGTGTGCTGAGTACAGGGGCAGAATAACCTCCCTTGTCCTGCTGGCCACACTGCTCCTGAGCCAGGCCAGGATAGCAGGCAAGGCCACTACACAGCATGGTGTGCATTTTTCACATCTCTTTTTTATGTTTTGGAGGGTGACAAAGGCTAAACCAAATGTTTGGTTCAATCAGTTTTTAGTTGGAATAACTGCTCTGTACCTCCTTTTCCTTAGAATATTAATGAAACACAGGTTTTATGTCTCTCAGTTGGTTCCAGCATTGGCAGAGTGCATGCCAGAGACAAGGACTGGCCGCCCAGTGTCATCACTTATTCCATTGTGTCTGGAGGTGGCACCATGGATTACACAAATGTATTCTGGATTAGTCCAACCACGGGTGGCTTGAAAATCCTGGGTCACTTAGACTATGAAACAGCAAAGAAACACATTCTCACAGTACAGGCCTCAGACCAACAGAAGACTGCAACAGCCTCTGTGAGTAAATCCATCCTACTCCTTCCTCTTCTCTTGTATTTTTGGTTTGGTGTTTCTTGTATCTCACTTTTTTTAACCTGGACAGAGAAATTGAATCTGGCACCATAGATGATAAAAGATGTTCTTTAAGGTTACAAATATGCTGTAGAATAGGAGAGAAAGGACAAAGTTTTGAGGCCAGGTAGTAAACCTTATTGTAGCCATGCAGCTAAGTCTTTTTTTGCATCCTTGGTGGTGCCCCTTGGGTTTCAAACTTACATTTCATTCTATTTGGTCTTCTTTTCACTGCAGAGTGCTCAAAATAATGTGAGAGTTGAGGGGACATACTGAACACTTTGGGCATGGGATTGTGATAGTTTGGGTGTTACCTGTCCCCCCACACTTAAGAAAATCACCCAGACCAGATTCAGCCGTGCTGGAAATTAAAGGATGAAGCTTTATGTTTGCAGCTTAGCACAAGATACAAGCAGGTAGTTAAAATATCTACAGCTACAGACAGAAATAGACAAGTTAAACAGCAATACAGAAACACAACAGCCCTCCCAGAAACCAGAGGGGATCCCAACCATCCTTTCACCTTCTCCCCACTCCTCTACCTTACCCCAGACTTTGTCTTGCACTTAAGTTTGGAGCGTCGGCCAAGGGGGTTAGGAAGCAGAAGGATTAGTTAGGCAGCAAGTTAGAGAAGTGCATGCAGCCAGAGCCTGAGAGAGAGAGAGCAACTCCCTTCTCTATGTTTATGTTCTTGTTTTTATCCATGTCAGCAAGCCTATGAGTGAGGCAGCCATCACCATTGGTTCCTCTTCACAGCCTAGCATCTAATTGTTCTCACCAAAATATCCCAGCCAGGCTCAAACTAGCACAGGGATGAAGGTGTTGCACACCTGTCAGAAGGTTAGTCTGACACAGCTGTGTCCACGTGGACACAGCTACTGCAGATGAACCCTTGCTGCCTGGCAGGAATCAAGAGCAGGCTAAGGACTGTGGTGACATGAAACAGTATGGGTGTGCTTGTTTGCTGCCCACACCTGCTTTATGCAGAAGGAAAAAACACAGACTCTGTGTTATCAAAGGTCACTTCTTTCAAAGCAGCCTGCTAGGCTTCACATACTCCTCTCCACATCTCCTCTCTCATGACAGCTTTACCAAATCATAGGCTCACAGGATGTTAGGGGTTGGGAGGGACCCAAAGAGATTGAGTTCACCTGCTCCTGCCAAAGCTGGACCGTACAACCTAGCTCAGGTCACACAGGAACACATCCAGAAAATCCTTGAAAGTCTCCAGAGAAGGAGACTCCATAACCCCTCCTGGGATCCTGTTCCAGTGTTCTGTGACTCTTACAGTAAAGAAGTTCCCCCTTATGTTGAGGTGCAACCTCCTGTGCTGCAGTTTATACCCATTGCTCCCTGTCCTATCACAGGTAGCAGTGAGCAGAGCCTGTCGTCGTCCCCCCGCCAACCCCCAGCCCTCAGATGTTTATAAATGTTGATTAAATCCCCTCTAATTCTTCTCTTCTCCAGACTAAACAGCCTCAGGTACCTCAGCCTCTCTTCATCAGGCAGTGCTCCAGTCCCCTAGTCATCCTTGTAGCCTTCCACTGGACCCTCTCCAGCAGATCCCTGTCCCTCTTAAATTGGGGAGCCCAAAACTGAACGCTGTACTCAAGATAAGATCTCCCCAGGGCAGGGTAAAGGCAGAGGAGAACCTCCCTTGATCTGCTGGGGACACTGTTCTTAATGTCTGACTTTTGCACATCTGTTGGGGAAAATACAAGCCTCCTCTCTAGTATCACAGTCTCACAGTATTACCAAGGTTGGAAGAGACCTCACAGATCATCAAGTCCAACCTGTTACTAGAGAGCTCAAGGCTAGACCATGGCACCAAGTGCCACGTCCAATCCTGCCTTGAACAGCTCCAGGGACGGCGACTCCACCACCTCCCTGGGCAGCCCATTCCAGTAGCCAATGACTCTCTCAGTGAAGAACTTTCTCCTCACCTCAAGCCTAAATTTCCCCTGGCGCAGCTTGAGGCTGTGTCCTCTTGTTCTGGTGCTGGCTGCCTGAGAGAAGAGAGCAACCTCCTCCTGGCTACAACCACCCCTCAGGTAGTTGTAGACAGCAATAAGGTCTGCCCTGAGCCTCCTCTTCTCCAGGCTAAACAATCCCAGCTCCCTCAGCCTCTCCTCGTAGGGCTGTGCTCGAGGCCTCTCCCCAGCCTCGTTGCCCTTCTCTGGACACGTTCAAGCATCTCAATGTCCCTCTTAAACTGGGGGGCCCAGAACTGGACACAGTACTCAAGGTGTGGTCTAACCAGTGCAGAGTACAGGGGCAGAATGACCTCCCTGCTCCTGCTGGCCACACCATTCCTGATGCAGGCCAGGATGCCATTGGCTCTCTTGGCCACCTGGGCACACTGCTGGCTCATGTTCAGGTGGGTATCAATCAGCACCCCCAGATCCCTCTCTGTTTGGCTGCTCTCAGCCACTCTGACCCCAGCCTGTAGCTCTGCATGGGGTTGTTGTGGCCAAAGTGCAGCCCCTGGCACTTGGACTTATTGAATGCCATCCCCTTGGACTCTGACCATCTGTCCAGGTGGTCAAGGTCCTGCTGCAGAGCCCTTCTGCCCTCCAGCCCAGCAACATCTGCCCCCAGCTTGGTGTCATCTGCAAACTTCTGATGACTGACTCAATGCCCTCAAGTACTCGATGCCCTAGTACAGCCAAGCACCAGACATAACAGCCATCAAGGTGATGACTAAGGAACATTCAGCACCAGACCTTTCAGCAATGATGACTTCATTTGTTGCTTGTTAAAATCCAACAGACATTATAGGAGAGAGCTTTGGGCAGGGTAATAATATTCTCTCAGACAGCTAATTCCAGCTGACATTAAGCACATTTAGTGCTACCTGTGCTGCTCCTAGCCACGTAGAAGGCCATTATCAGCATTTCTTTGTCCCAGGAATCAGATTATAAAGATTCTTCCTTCCAGAACTGGTGATCTGAGTTATTATTAGATATGCCAAGATCCCTAACTAATGACTGTGAAGCAATTTAAGAGGTTTGAAAGGAAGTTTAATGAAGACATGTTACTGCTATTAGTTCTTATTTTACCTATGTCTGCTAGTTTGAAGGTAGCTAGAATGTCTTGGTGAGAAGAATTAGATTACAGGCTGCGAGAAGGAAACAATGGTGATGGCTGCTGCACTCACAGGCTTGCTGAGATGGATCAGAACAAGAATGTAAACACAGATAACACAGTTGCTGCCTGGGCTTTGGTCTGAACTTCTCTAACCTAAGCTGCTGTCTGTGTGACTAATCCATCTGCTTCCTAACCCCCCTGGCCAACCCACCAATCTTCCTTGGGCATAAGGCAAGATCTAGGGTAAGGTAGAGGAGTGGAAAGAAGGTGGAAGGGTGGTTGGGAGCCCCTCCTGGGGACTCTGCTTTCTGGCAGGGCTGTTGTGTTTCTGTATTACTATTTAACTTGTCTATTTCTGTCTGTAGCTGTAGAGATTGTAAATATCTGCTTGTATATTGTCCTTAGCTGTAAATAAAAAGCTTCATTAAATTTCCAGAGCTGCTGAGTCTAGTCTGGGTGATTGGAGTCACCATCCCTGGAGGTGTTCAAGAAAAGCCTGGATAAGGCACTTAGTGCCATGGTCTAGTTGACTGGATAGGGCTGGGTGCTAGGTTGGACTGGATGATCTTGGAGGTCTCTTCCAACCTGGTGGATTCTATTCTATTCCAAAGTGTGTGGGGGCAGGTAACACCCAAACCATCACACTTTGACATGATTCAAGTGATTGAAAGAGTCAGATACTGCAGGTCAAAATACCTGAGGTTTGAGAGGTTCAAGTTAAGGAACCTGTTACCAGAAGAATGCTGATTACAAGAACCAAAGGTCAAATTATCAGGGATGTTTTCTAGTAGAACCTAGGATGGAAAGTGTTGTGGAGGGAGGGAATTAAGGTGGCCGAGTCAGGAAATGCGGAGTCGGGAAAGCCAAGAGATGACTCAACGTCAGCTAGCTTCAAGGCCATCCAATTGTTTATCGAGAGCATCAGGGTCCAAGGTACAAAGGACATACTTTCTGGTTAGGGTGAGCAAAAGTGAACACATCCAGCATGCAATGCAGTGCTGTTAATCAGCATTTTGTGCATCTAAAGATTGGAATTTGCTTCATTCATATTCATTCACAGCAGGAACTTGCCCTTTGCAGTGGCAGGGGACTCTCAAGACAGGAATTATCAAGGCAGGAACCCTTGCTCTATTTATCCCCTTTTCTAGACAAAGTGTCCATTTACCATTTATACTGGGCACAAAACCCCAGCTAATCACCAGCCCAGTTTCAGTGCAGGTTTCTGCACAGGTCAGCACACGTGTAGAAAAAGACCTTTTGCTGCCTGCTTTGAGCCTGCAGCACAGGGCAGAGTGAAGCAGGCTTTTGTGCTTTTCTTCTCTCACGGAGTCAGGGAGAGAAGAGAGGAATTTGGGGTATCCTAATACAGAAGGAAGGTTCTTTTCTTCTGCTATTGATCAAAAGGCCAACTGCACAAAGTATAGTGGTTTGGGTGTTCCCTGTCCCCCCCCACTTTAGAAATCACCCAGACTAGACTCAGCCAGCTCTGGAAATATGAATGAAGCTTATATTTACAGCTAGCACAATAGACAAGCAGATATTTACAGTATATACAGATATATACAGGAATAGACAAGGTAAAAGGTAATACAGAAACACAACTCCCCTCCCAGAAACCTGAGTCCCCAGGAGAGGCTCTCAACCACCCCTCACCTTCCCCCTACCCCTCTCAACCTTACCCCAGTCCCAAGGAAGAATGGAGGCTCGGCCAGGGGGGTTAAGAAGCAAAGGTGGATCAGCCAAAAAAAAATGGAGGGTGAGGTTAGACAGTAAGCTGCAGTTCAACCAGCAGCCCAGAGCTCCCCAGCAGGCGAAGTGCAGAGTGAAGTGACTTTGTTTTGACTTGTATTTTTACACATCTCAGCGAGCATATGAGGGAAGTAGGCATCGCCATTGTTTTCATTTTACAGCCTATGATCTAGTCCTTGTCACCAAAACATTCTAGCTAGGCTCAAAACTAGTGCACAAAGCCAACCAGTTTCTGGCTCAGCACAGCAGAGCAGCTTCAGCTTGCTATGGCTCTTTTCTTTCAGGTCACTGTCAATATTTTGGAAGCAAATGACGAGGAACCAGTTTGTTCACCGGATTTCTACTCATTTCAAGTCCCAGTCACCCTAGCTGTGGGGACCAATATAAATGGCTTCAAGATTGAATGTCAAGATCGTGACTCTGATCCTAGGTCTTTCCGTTACTTCATTAATGAAGGTAATGTGTCGTGGAGTGTGAGCTGGGAGCAGTGCAAAAAGGAGTGAATGCTGATTTGTAAATAAAAATAGCAGCTTGTGTGCTGCTTCTCATGGTGAGACAACATTGATGCACAAGCTCTGCACAACATTACTTTGGTGCTTCTGAAAAGAGACGTCTCTGCACAAGCTGTCTACAGCTATCCGAAGGGAGGCAGTAGCCAGGTGGGGTTGGGCTATTCTGCCAGGCAAGCAGCAACAGAACAAGGGGACACAGCCTCAAGTTATGCTAGGGGAGGTCTAGGTTGATGTTAGGAGGAAGTTGTTGTCAGAGAGAGTGATTGGCATTGGAATGGGCTGCCCAGGGAGGTGGTGGAGTGGCCGTCTCTGGAAGCGTTCAAGCAAAGGCTGGATGAGGCACTCAGTGTCATGGTCTAGTTGATTGGCTATGGTTGGATGCTAGATTGGACTGGAGGATGTTGGAGATCTCTTCCAACCTGGCTGATTCTATGATATAAGCTGTCTACTGCTGTCACCACCTAGAACAATTCCATTGCAAGACCAGATTCCCCACTCTGGTAATGAATTGGCAATTGATTAGACAAAGACTTCAGAAGAATTGTCTGCAAGGTCAGATTTACCTGCCAGTTACAGCTGAAATCTTGGGTTCTGTTACTCTGCCTACTTCACTTTTAAGCAGGCATTTTCTTGTGCTAGACTCATTAAACTTCCATTGGAAGAAGAGGTGGTTGAATCTGTTAATACACAGCATTCTCCTGGAGAATGTCAACAGTGTGGGATAACTTTGGCTTCACAAAAAGGGAACACATTCTCCTCAGCAATTAATTGTACTGCTGCTGAAGTGAAGGTTGTGCAGATGTCAGCCGTGAGCACAGAGAGACTTTCTGTCCTATTGCACCTCCTTAATGCCGCAGAGGAGCACTGCAGCAGCTCTGCATTTACGAACAAAGCCACACAAAGTCATGGTTGTATTAATAGACCAAGACCTGACCACAGGTCCAATTTAGGCTGTACACATGTGGACTGTGCCATGTGATTGGTCTCTGAGCTACAAAGCAGCCCATGTTGTGTTGGTAAGATCATGGAACAGATCCTTCTTGAGGCTCTACTGCACCCAAAGAGTGGCTGTCAATGGCTCTATGTCCAAGTTCAGACCAGTGACAAGCAGAATCCCTCAGGGATCAGTCCTGGGACCAGTCTTGTTCAACATCTGTGTGGGTGCCATGGGCAGAGGCATTGAGTGCATCCTCAGCAAGTTTTCTGGTGACACCAAGCTGTGTGGTGCAGCAGACAGGCTGGAGGGCAGGGATCCAGCCAGAGGGAGCTGGAGAGGCTGCAGAGGTGGGCACAAGCCAACCTCAGGAGGTTCAACAAGAGCAAGTGCAAGGTCCTGCATCTGGGTCAGGGCAATGCCAAGCACAAATCCAGGCTGGGCAATGAGTGGCTGGAGAGCAGCTCTGAGGAGAGGGACTTGGGGGTGCTGCTGGATGAGAAGCTCAACAGGAGCAGGCAGTGTGCACTGAAGTCCGGAGAGTCAACCAGAGCAGCAGGAGAGATGTGGCCAGCAGGGCCAGGGAGGTGACTCTCCTCCTCTACTGTGCTCTGCTGAGACCCCACCTGGAGTACTGCATCCAGTTCTGGAGCCCCCATTACAAGAAGGATGTGGATGTGCTGGNGTGGTTGAGGAGGGCCTCAGGATGGATGAGGCTGTGGGCAGCCTGATCTAGAGTAGGGTGTCCCTGCCCGCAGCAGAGGGGTTGGAACTGGCTGATCCCTGTGGTCCCTTCCAACCCTGACTGGTTCTATGATTCTATGTATTGTACAACAGCCAGTGTTGGTTTCTCTGGAGTTCTCTGGGGCAAGAAGAGCAAAACCAAAGAACATGTGCTGCCTTTTTGTGGCTCTGATCTGTGCAGGCTGTTTGGGGCCTATTAGATGGTGCTGGCCTACTCACAGCCCAAGCCAACCACTGATCTCCAACTAAATGGAAAGAAAATGAAGGCTGGGAAGTTCTGGAGACAACACTCCCATGTCATTAGATCTTTTCTGGGAGACCTGCTTAAAGACAGCAGGAGAAGCCATGGTTAGAGGCTGAAGTTGCCTCTGATGACACTGCTGGTGTCCATGTGTCCTAGGCTACACTCCTGTACCACAACCAGGTAAGGTCTTCCCCCCAACTATGTGCTGCTCCTAAGTACTGTTCAGGTCATTCAGGTGACCTCATGTGCCTTATGATGAACTCTTCCCACATTCCCCTCTCAGCTGTGTCCTCAGAGTGGGTCTTATTCTATATGGCAATGCTTTTATGAATGTTTTGTTTCCAACTATTTTCTCTGGCATCAGTAAAATGGAGCAGCCATTCCTTGTCATGATATTTCACTGCACAGATGTATAGTCACCTGCCTGCTTTGCACCCCAGAGTAACCATTCTGGCACCAATATGGCTATATGATTGCTCTCCAATAGTCTTCTTTATTGCAGTGATACAGTGACTGCCATTGGAATGGGCTGCCCAGGGAGGTGGTGGAGTCACCGTCCCTGGAGGTGTTCAAGCAAAGCCTGGATCACAGTCTCACAGTATCACCAAGGTTGGAAGAGACCTCA
>WAAF01003165.1:33338-58227 GCA_013400475.1 Tricholaema leucomelas
CCAGCCTCGTTGCCCTTCTCTGGACACGTTCAAGCATCTCAATGTCCCTCTTAAACTGGGGGGCCCAGAACTGAACACAGTACTCGAGGTGTGGTCTAACCAGTGCAGAGTACAGGGGCAGAATGACCTCCCTGCTCCTGCTGGCCACACCATTCCTGATGCAGGCCAGGATGCCACTGGCTCTCCTGGCCACCTGGGCACACTGCTGGCTCAGTGCATGTGTGCCTGATTCATTAAAGTCTACATCTCCACCTTACCTTATAAGGCTTCCCACTGACGAGCGCCGACAGAGCTGACCGCGGTATCTTGCCAGAGCGTGTCTTTGGGAGTTGTTTCACAAACACCCCCTTCTGGAAAGCTGCTACCGGACCAATATTAGCTCGAACTTGCTCAACAATCTCTCCAAAAATCTTCTTCTCATCTGTCTTTATACCTAGTGAAGAAGTTAATGTCCTTTACTGGCAGCGTTGCACCCCAGAGTAACAGATCGTGGCACCAATATGGTGAGATCATTGTTCTCCTCCTTATTGCCGTGATAGAGTGACTTATATGCTAACTTGGAAGAGATGTACATAGCTGGCCTAGTTAAGATTGGTACATGTGGAAAGCACAGATAGGCTTAAGGTTGTGTGTGAGGTATGGATAGGTTAAGCTTATATAAACAACTTGTAGGGTCAGCCTCCTGCGGCCAGCAGACCCTGCCTCCTGCAGCTGGACGTGGGGGTTTGCTTCACTGTCTTAGTTTCTGCCTCTGGGATGGACTCAAGGAGACTCTGCAGCAAGGGGTGCTCATGGTTATCAATTCATTTCCTCTGTTAGCAAGAAATCCATCCACACTTCACCTCTTCTGGGACTTTCCCAAGTCTCAGTAATGTTGGCGAGCTCTCACCTTCTCTCAGGACACAGAGCGCAAATGGAACGTGGCCTTTCAAAGAGTCCTCCTGGCCCACAACAGCACAATCTGCCACAGCGTGGTGGAAGAGAACACACTGAGGGGCAGAAAACAAGCCAAAACTGAACTAATAACAGCATTTCAGTCAAAAAATTCCATAGGCATGCACAGGCTTAAGAGACTTCTTTCTTCCATGTTGACAGCAACAGGCATTTGGTCAGCACAGCTCCAGGATTCACACATGTGTGCAGCTGCACACACGGCTATGATTTCATACACATGTCATGGAGGCTCCATAGGCCCAAAATAGGCTTATACTTGTATTACTTACCAAAAGAGACACAATAGCCATGGTGCCATAAAGTCTGGCCTACCCAGGGCCCAGGTTGTGTAATGCGGTTGTGTAAGCCCAGGCGCCTAGCTTATGGCTTACCTGGTGCAAGGCCTGTGCTCTTCCCATATTTGGGGGAGCCAGGCCTGTGGACCCTGCCTAATATGGTAAGGTTTGGCTAACTGCCATCCTAATTGGCTACTCTTGTGTTCAAGGGGCAATTAATCTCAGCCCACATTGATAAAAGGAGATATGCAGGTGAACAACCTGCTTTTACTTCACTGCTTTTTGCTTCCCTATGCTTTGCTGTGCTCTCTCTGCTGTGCCCAGCCCTGCTGCTATTGCACACTGCCTTATTGCTTGCCTGCTAAACTCCACTGCCGCGAGTTACCAGGAGCAGACCCTGGATGTCTGCACGCGATTGGCCTGTGTGGCCAGCCTGACATGGTGCTGAGACTGCACAACATCTGCCTCTGCACCTGAAGGTCCTGCCTAGAATCCCTGGACATATACACATATTGTCCAGAAGAAGCCAGGAGAACAAGGTCAGAGATTGTCTGTGTCCTTTCCTCACAAGCTAGGAAGACTCAAGCCTCCATGTCCAAGAAGACAGAGTCCCCTGAAAGCATTTGGGCACTGTCTGGACTGTGGCTAGCACCTGCGAGTGGGTAATAATAATCTGTGAGTAAATGCTTAAATGCCTCTTTGTGATCCCCTAATGCCTGCTGCCATAGAGCAGAAAGAGCTTTAGCCCATTTAGTAGGCAAGCAGCACATTGACCCCAGGCGGCATATTGACCGTGGGGATTCTCTCTCTACAGGCATAGACAAGATATGGAGGGATCAATACAAGCTGAGATTACTCTAATAGCTTACATCCAATGATTTGCACTACAGTAAAGATGGAACTCCAATGATACTAAAAGATGCCTTAGACAAAGAAAAGAGCTGTTTGGAACAGAACAAAGCTGAAATTCTTACTCAAAGCGCTAAGAAAAATGTAATGCTGGCATAATATAGCTACAGATACTTTGCTCAACATGCTGACTGTCACAGAATCAACCAGGTTGGAAGAGACCTCCAAGATCATCCAGTCCAACCTAGCACCCAGCCCTATCCAGTCATCTAGACTATGGCACTAAATGCCTCATCCAGTCTTTTCTTGAACACCTCCAGGGACAGTCACTTCATTAGATGGCAACTCTCTGTATTTACTGATCTTACTGGGAAGCTAACTGTGGTCTTGAAAATTCCCCCATTTCACCAGCAAATTTTCTGTGTACGGATTAACAACAGTCTTTTAGCCTTCTTCAAAAGGTGAACAGGAAACCTGATGAGGCCTTGAGCAACCTGCTCTAGTGGGAGGTGTCTCTGCCTATGGCAGGGGGTTGGACCTGAATGATCATTGAGGTCCCTTCCAACCTAAACCATACTATAATTCTATTCTATGATTCTAACCTAAAAGACCTAACTTAGCAGAGAGAAAATCAGAGGTAGAGAGATCAGGATGGGTCTGGGAATGTTGCCAAAGGATAGTGCTTGCTATTCTTGAATCTGATCTGCCTCCAGTCCAAGTGGTTACAGCTGTAGATCAAGCCTGTGGGAATTACATTGTAAACTTCTGTGGTGACACATAAATTACTCCAAAACTACCTGAAGGGAGGCTGTAGCAAGGTGGGGGTTGGTCTCTTATCCCAGACAACCAGCAACAGAACAAGGGGACACAGCCTCAAGTTGTGCCAGGGGAGGTCTGGGCTGGATGTTAGGAGGAAGTTGTTGTCAGAGAGAGTGATTGGCATTGGAATGGGCTGCCCAGGGAGGTGGTGGAGTCGCCGTCCTTGGAGGTGTTCAAGCAAAGCCTGGATGAAGCACTTAGTGCCATGGTCTGGTTGACTGGATAGGGCTGGGTGCTAGGTTGGACTGGATGAGCTTGGAGGTCTCTTCCAACCCGGTTGATTCTATGATAATTTTTTTTTGTGGAGAGGTGAGGAGGTGTTTTCATCATTTCTTATACTAGCTTCACAGTCAGCCTGGAGTAAAGAAACCACAAACCCAAACCAAACCCACACACAAAAAACCCAGCAAAAAGATAAGGAGAGATTTTGTGAAATTTTCTGTCTCAGCTTTCTTCATTCATCCTTCACTCTTCTACTTGACTGTCAGGCAATACTAACCTCTTCAATTGCCCCTGATGAAATTCTGTGTCCGGCAACATTGATCACATCATCCGCTCGAGACAGGACATACAAATAGCCATCTTCATCCATATAACCTGCATCCATAGTATCATAATATCCCTAAACCAAACACAACACAAAAATAAACTCAGAAATAGTACTAGAAACATCAAGGTGACCTTCTTGGGGCCTTTCAGTATCTGAAGGGGGCCTACAAAAAAGCTGGGGAGGGAGTTTTTAGGCTATCAGGGAGTGACAGGACTGGGGAGAATGGAGCAAAGCTGGAGGTGGGGAGATTCAGACTGGAAGTGAAGAGGAAGTTGTTGAGCATGAGAGTGGTGAGAGCCTGGAATGGGTTGCCCAGGGAGGTGGTTGAGGCCCCATGGCTGGAGGTGTTTAAGGCCAGGCTGGATGAGGCTGTGTGCAGCCTGCTCTAGGGTAGGGTGTCCCTGGCCATGGCAGGGGGGTTGGAACTGGCTGATCCTTGTGGTCCCTTCCAGCCCTGACTGATTCTATGATTCTCATTAATTTCTCATTAAACCACTGCACAAACCTGAGAGTTCCAAATTAAGTTTTGGGTGCTTTTAAGATTTATTGCTGTAAGCTTTTTCACCCATCTTATGTCATAAAATACAGAACATAAAATCCCTTTCCAGAAAGATTTTGTAGTCTGTTAAGGCAGAAGATAATACATCAATAATTCATTTCAGAATCCTTACTGGAAATTTTTGGAAATATAACTTGTGAAACGTTTCCTGATTTTCCCAAAGACCTGAGAATGCTCCAGGAGGCAAAGGCAACCTTGAATTCAAAAGAGCAGAGGGAAGAGGTAAGAAACACAGCTGTAACAATTACATTAATTCAAACTTTATACTCAGGTAGATAATCACTGGCTATACAATCTGACAAGAGCTTCTCTTAATTAAAGACCATGTAGTCTTTCATTGGGTGGGGAATGGCTGAGAGCAGCCCTGAGGAAAAGGACCTGGGGGTGTGGGTTGACGAAAAGCTCAACATGAGCCTGCAGTGTGCACATGCAGCCCAGACAGCAACCCTGTGCTGGGCTGCAGCAAGAGCAGTGTGGGCAGCAGGGCAAGGGAGGGGATTCTGCCCCTTGGCTCTGCTCTCCTCAGACCCCACCTGCAGTACTGTGTGCAGTTCTGGAGCCCTCAACACAAGAAGGACATGGAACTGCTGGAGCCAGTCCAGAGGAGAGCCACGAAGATGCTCAGAGGGCTGCAGCAGCTCTGCTATGAGGACAGGCTGAGAGAGTTGGGGCTCTGCAGCCTGGAGAAGAGAAGGCTTCGAGGAGACCTTAGAGTGGCTTTGCAGTATCTGAAGGGAGCCTACAGGAAGGCTGGGGAGGGACTATTGACAAGGTCTGGTAATGTCAGGACGAGGGGGAATGGGTTTAAGCTGGAAGAGGGGAGATTTAGACTGGATGTTAGGAGGAAGTTCTTTACAGTGAGGGTGGTGAGACACTGACACAGGTTGCCCAGGGAGGCTGTGGATGCTTCCTCCCTGGAGGCATTTAAGGCCAGGCAGGATGAGGCCTTGAGCAGCCTGCTCTAGTGGGAGGTGTCCCTGCCTATGGCAGGGGGCTGGAGCTGGATGATCCTTGAGGTCCCTTCCAACCTAAACCATTCTATGATTCTATTTGTTGTGAGCACATGCATATAGCTCTGACCTGTATCCAGATCCTAGCTTTTATAGAAGATAGAGAATTGACTTGGTTCCAATTTAAATTGCCAGAGACTCCAATATGTTTGATAGAACCAATAACAATTTATAGAGTGCCCTTTCCTCTTCCCCTTTTTTTCCCAAAAGAAAGGAATTAGATGGAGAGAGAGGAAAAGGTAAGCACACCCAAATAAATAATCCCACTCTGATTTGGAAGTTAAAAAGAAGAAAAGCTTAACAATAAATTTAAAAGGTATCTGAGGGAGGGAAGTTACAAAGGTGTAGGGAAGGGAGAAAACTAAATACAAAGTGTGTAAATACAACCAGATTTTGATGGTAATGGCTTTGTCTGCCCCATGGGTGATGGCCACGTGGTAAGAACCAGGAACAGGATGGTGATGCTGGTAAGCAGGGAGCACAGAGAGAAAGAGAACAGGAGGTCCCCCTGCTTTTATAGGCCTTCAGACAGGAAGGGGGAGTGGGCTAACCATCACCTGGTAGTCTTCAGACCCACCCCCTGGGGAAGGGTCAAGACCACCTAGGGTCAGGTTCAAGGTCACTCCCTGTGGGAATGCAGAGTGCAGAAGAGCTGTGGGAACAGAATGAAGAAGGATAATAACAAGTGGATGCCTGACCAAAAAAGTCATAGGGAAACATGTCTCCTGAGTAAGATTTTATGCAAGTCAAATTTCATCACTCAGTTTTCAGTTTCAGATGTTTCAGCTGAATTTTCCTATACATCCTCAGAATCTCAAAATAGAATAGAATAGAATCAACCAGGTTGGAAGAGACCTCCAAGCTCAGCCAGTCCAACCTATCACCCAGCCCTATCCAGTCAACCAGACGATGGCACTAAGTGCCTCATCCAGGCTTTGCTTCAACACCTCCAGAGACGGTGACTCCACCACCTCCCTGGGCAGCCTCGTGAAGAAAGAGAAATCTCAGTTACTAACATTTTTTTAAATGGACATGGACAGAGAGCAACCTAATGAGGTTCAGCAGGCATAAGTGCAGAGTCCTGCACTTGGGAAGAAACAATAAACTACACCAGTAGAGGCTGGCAGGTGATCTGCTGGAGAGCAGCCCGGTGGAGAGGGACCTGAGAGTTCTGGTGGGCAGCAAGTTCTGCATGAGACAGCAATGTGCCCTGGTGACCTGTGAGAATGCAAGTGCAGAAGAGCTGTGGGAAGGGAGTGAAGAAGGATAAGAACAGATGGATCCTGACCTTGGCTCCCACCAGCTGCTGGCTACCTTATCTCAGAAGGGATAGATAATGGACACCTCGTTAGTGAGAATAACAAGGCGTGGTTTATGCTGATGGAGTGGGTTGTCCTTGACTAATTATGTTCATGTGTAGGCGTGTGCTCTACTGGCTGAGTGTATATATTGGGGCTGTAACACAATTAAAACTGTCTCTGGCATAAGTCACACTGAATTGTCTGGAGTCCTGCGTGGCAAGGCCTTGATCACACTGGCCTGCAGGCCTCTGAGCCATGGTTCCCGCAGCAAGCAATCACGACAAGCAGCACAGTCTGCAACAACTCCCCCTTAGTACTGTACAAGAATCATAGAATCATTATTACTGTACAAGAATCATAGAACAGTTTAGGTTGGAGGAGACCTCCAAAGGTCATCGAGTCCAGCTCCCTCTGCAGCAAGCAGGGACATCCTCAACTAGATGCTGGAGCAGGTGCAGAGAAGGGCGACGAGGCTGGGGAGAGGTCTGGCAAACATCACCTATGAGGAGCAGCTGAGGGAGCTGGGGGTGTTTAGTCTGGAGAAGAGGAGGCTGAGAGGGGACCTTACTGCCCTCTACAACTACCTAAAAGGAGGTTGTAGTGAGGCTGGAGCTGGTCTCTTCTCCCCAGTTACTAATGACAGGACAAGAGGAAATGGCCTCAAGTTGCGTCAAGGGAGGTTTGGGTTAGATGTTGGAAGTTCTTTCCTGAGCAGGTGGTCAGGCACTGGAACAGGCTGCCCAGGGAGGTGCTGGAGTCACCATCTCTGGAGGTGTTTAAAAGGAGTGCCATGGTCTAGTTGACTGGCTAGGGCTGGGTGCTAGGTTGGACTGGATGAGCTTGGAGGTGTCTTCCAACCTGGTTGATTCTATGATTCTATGTGCATCAGTTGGAATTAGGAGACATTGAAGGAGGATGTAGCATAAATCAAAGCATGTCAATTTGCACTGCTGTACTGTTTCACTGAAGGGAAAGACAAGCTAGTGAAGATAACAATCCAATCTCTAGCTTATCCATCACTTCAGGAAGGCTTTGCTCTGTGCCAACAATTCAGAAAGTGGTAAAGCTGTCTGTAATTGAAGAAAAACCTCCCAGCAATACACACTCAACTCATTTGGTCACACAGCTTCATCTGCAAATTCCCAACATGAATGGACATAAGAAGTTCTGGCAGTCTGGTATCAGTATCAGAGACAGAGATGCTTTTCAGCTCTCATTACTTCTGTTACTGTTGGCTCTGTAGAAAAGCTTCAGAAAGAAACAACCCAAGTAAGAATTTCCTCTTAGCCATGAGATACTTAGTTTGCTTACTTTACCACAATATTTCCCAGAGTCTTTGCTTTCACTGGTTCCTTATTTTCATCCAGAATCATCACTGTAAAAAAGTAATAGAGGAAAGGAATTCCTGTTATGTAGTGTGTTTTTAGGCAGAGGACAGTGTCTGTCTCCAGAGATATCAAATTGCAGGATCATAGAATGGTCCAGGCTGGAAGTGACCTCCAAAGGTCATCTAGTCTAACCTCCTCTGTAGTCAGCAAGGACATCCTCAACTAGATCAGGTTGCCCAGAGTCCTGTTGAACCTCACCTTGAATGGGGTCCCCAACCACCTCCCTGGGCAATCTGTTCCAGTGTTCCACCACCCTCATAGTAAAGCTGGCCACATTTCAGAGTGAATATGTGGGAGTGCAAATGTGATGGTTTGGGTGTTAGCCACCCCACACACTTTGGAAATCACCCAGACTAGACTCAGAGGCTCTGGAAAACTGAAAGAAGCTTTGGATTTACAGCTTAGCACATATCCAAGCAGGTATTGACAGTATCTACAGCTACAGACAGAAATAGACAAGTTAAACAGGAATAGAGAAACACAACAGCCCTCCCAGAAACCAGAGTGGGCTAGTGAGAGGAATTAGATGCTAGGCTGTGAAACAGAAACAATGGTGATGTCTGCTGCACTCATAGGCTTGCTGAGATGGATAAGAACAAGAACACAAACATAGGTAACACAGAGTTTTGCTCTCTGGCTTTGGGCTGCACCTCTCTCTCTAACTTGCTGCCTGACTAATCTGCTTCATACCTCCCCTGGCCAATCCTCCAAACTCACCTTGAACATAAGGCAAAGTCTAGGTAAGGTAGAAGGGTGGGAAGAAGGTGGAAGGGTGGTTGGGAGCCCTTCTTGGGGACTCTGGTTTCTGGGAGGGCTGTTGTGTTTCTGTATTACTTCTTTAACTTGTCTATTTCTGCATATACTGTAACTACCTGCTTGTCTATTGTGCTAAGCTGTAAATACAAAGCTTCATTCGATTCTCCAGAGCTGTTGAGTCTAGTCTGGGTGATTTTCTTAAGTATGAGGGGTGGCTGACACCCAAACCATCACAAAGGTCTAACACTTGTGCAAATTGTAGCAATTATTTGTCTACTTATCATTTCCCCTTTTGCTGATAGCATTTTTCTTCCTGATTTGCCAATACAAATGTCAGTGCTGCTCTCATTTAAAGCAGCACAGCTGTAGAAAGAGACTTCAAGCACAGTATTTTTTTCTGTATCTTAAAGCACAGTATTTTTTTCCCTATCTTTGGTACCTAATGTACAAAAGTATGTGCTAGGCCTTTTATATAACAAAGGCAGGAGTAGTTGATCAATTTCTTTATTTCTTATTCACAGTTGCATTCCACAACACCCAATGAAGTAGAACTTCCTCTTACAGGAATGAGGAAAATATGTTAAGACTGAATTTGATTTCTCTGTGAGGTATGAAAGGGCACTTAATAAGAAATATTATCAATCCCCTTTTTTACCACAGTCTTACCATTGTATCCTGGTACTGGCTTTCCTGCCTGTCCAGGTGGAGGTGTTGCAGAGTTTCCCAAACCAATACAGGAAGCAGTAATTGGAGAACCAGATTCTGTTAAGAGAACACAAGGTTCAGGTTAGTCTTAGAGTCTTAGATTCTGTTAAGAGAACACAAGGTTCAGGTTAGTCTTAGAGTCATCAAGTATTTACTGGTTCTCAGTTTTGCTTCTAGTTCAGCATAATAAAACAATAAAATAAAAATCCAGGAGAAGCAATGGAAGATTTAGAATTCAGAAGCTTTTATTTATCACAGAGTCACAGAATGTTAGGGGTTGAAACAGCCTGAAGACAGATGATGCTTGACAACAACCCCATGCAGAGCTACAGGCTGGGGTCGGAGTGGCTGAGAGCAGCCAAACAGAGAGGGATCTGGGGGTGCTGATCGATACCCACCTGAACATGAGCCAGCAGTGTGCCCAGGTGGCCAAGAGAGCCAATGGCATCCTGGCCTGCATCAGGAATGGTGTGGCCAGCAGGAGCAGGGAGGTCATTCTGCCCCTGTACTCTGCACTGGTTAGACCACACCTTGAGTACTGTGTTCAGTTCTGGGCCCCCCAGTTTAAGAGGGACATTGAGATGCTTGANAGTCGCCGTCCCTGGAGCTGTTCAAGGCAGGATTGGACGTGGCACTTGGTGCCATGGTCTAGCCTTGAGCTCTGTGGTAACAGGTTGGACTTGATGATCTATGAGGTCTCTTCCAACCTTGGTGATACTGTGAGACTGGCCACCTACTCCTTACATTAGATTTATCACAGTCCAAACATACATCACTTACCTCATACTCACTTGCTTATAGTGACAGATCCTCCAAAGTTAATACACAGAGTCTAGACAGATATCCAGTGCTGAAGTCTTATAGGAACTTGCATACTTTCAATGTAAGGAACAGAGAGAGAAATGCAGCTCAGAGCTCAGGCACTGCTCGAACTGCCTTATCTATGTTTATTACTTGTTCTTATACATCTCATCAAGCCTATGAGGGAAGTAGACATCACCATTGTTTCTCTTTCACAGCCTGTGATACAATTCTTCTCACCAAAATATTCTAGCTAGCTTCAAACTAGCACACCAAATGATGCAGAGCTACAATTAAGTTCCGTGCTCAAAGCTGTCCTGTTTGTTCACAGCGAACACTCGAGCAAAATTATCAAAATCATTAGTTTTGAATTATTATCAGTTTTGAATTATTATCAAAATTATCAAGATAATTAGTTTTGAAATAACTCAGGAGTTCAAAGGTGAAAAATGTCCTTGTATCGCTTACACTCCTGATACACTACAATTTCTAGACCACATCTCCTGTTTCTCAACATAACAGATTGTCACCCTGCTGAAATACTGCATTTGCTGAGGGGAAGTACTCAGGGAAAATACCCTGCATTCTGACATGAATATTAGAGTTTTAGCTGCACTAAGAGAGTAATGTAAGGCAGTCTGCTCTCAATTTCTTAGGATGCAAACGGCAGACACTGGAAGGAAGCACAGAGGTGGAAAGCTGATAAGCAGCAAGAGGGAAAAAAAGGAGCAACTGTCACACACAGACACACTGAAGAGTGCAATAAATATAATACACTGAATTCTCACTATGGCAGCAATGGTTTGAACCATTCTCCTGGCAATGCTGTCATTTGGGTTGACTGGAATTACTACAGCAGAAGACAGCACTAACAAATTAAAAGGAGGGTCTATGGAAGGGATAAATGCAGCAACTGAACATGAGCCAGCAGTGTGCCCAGGTGGCCAAGAGAGCCAATGGCATCCTGGCCTGCATCAGGAATGGTGTGGCCAGCAGGAGCAGGGAGGTCATCCTGACCCTGTACTCTGCACTGGTTAGACCACACCTTGAGTACTGTGTCCAGTTCTGGGCCCCCCAGTTTAAGAGGGACATTGAGATGCTTGAACGTGTCCAGAGAAGGGCAACGAGGCTGGTGAGAGGCCTCGAGCACAGCCCTACGAGGAGAGGCTGAGGGAGCTGGGATTGTTTAGCCTGGAGAAGAGGAGGCTCAGGGGAGACCTTATTGCTGTCTACAACTACCTGAGGGGTGGTTGTAGCCAGGAGGAGGTTGCTCTCTTCTCTCAGGCAGCCAGCACCAGAACAAGAGGACACAGCCTCAAGCTGCGCCAGGGGAAATTTAGGCTTGAGGTGAGGAGAAAGTTCTTCACTGAGAGAGTCATTGGCTACTGGAATGGGCTGCCCAGGGAGGTGGTGGAGTTGCCGTCCCTGGAGCTGTTCAAGGCAGGATTGGACGTGGCACTTGGTGCCATGGTCTAGCCTTGATCTCTGTGGTGAAGGGTTGGACTTGATGATCTGTGAGGTCTCTTCCAACCCTGATGATACTATGATACTACTATGATACTAACTGATAACAAACCCATCCACGCAGCAAGAAAGCAGCTCTGAAGAGATTCTTTGCACATGCTCCCTCCACACTGTGATCATTTTATGTGGAAGGATTTCTTGCTAACAGGACATGAGTTGATAAGCAATGAGCAAACCCAAGCTGCAAAGAGTCCATCTCAGAGGCAGGACACCAGGCAGTGAGTGGCACCCCCAACACGCAGGTGCGGGAGGCAGAACCTGCCAGCTGCAGGGGACAGACTTTACAGGTTGTTGATAGAGATTAACCTATCTGTATTGCACACATAACCCTGGACCAATCTGTACTTTCCACTTGTACCAATCTCGAACTAAGTTGTGTATGCATCTTCCAAGCAGCATATAAGCTGCTGTATTGCCTCAATGAAGTGTACTGTACTGCTTGCAGCTAGCTCAGACTGAGTCGACTCTTCAGTACCCTGACCCTACCTGGAGCTGGCTTCCCACAACTGCAATTTTAATAATGCCAGAAAGGATGGAACAATGAATTCAATAATAGAAAAGCAATGTGCTTTCTTGTGTGGCAACAACTACTGGGCTTCCAGGATCAGAAGATCACAGCAGCAGATTAATTATAGCACTTGCAAAAGAAATCACAGCATGCCAAGCTGCTTTGTTATAATAAAAGCAAATCCAATACATCAGAGAAATAACATTTATCTGGGAGGGTCCTGAAGATTCAGGGCCACATCATCAAGTAATCATACAGACCTCGTTTCCTTCATCTTTCAGCACAGGTAATACTGGCTGCAGCACCTCTGCTATGAGGACAGGCTGAGAGAGTTGGGGCTCTGCAGCCTGGAGAAGAGAAGGCTTCGAGGAGACCTTAGAGTGGCTTTGCAGTATCTGAAGGGAGCCTACAGGAAGGCTGGGGAGGGACTATTGACAAGGTCTGGTAATGTTAGGACGAGGGGGAATGGGTTTGAACTGGCAGAGGGGAGATTTAGACTGGATGTTAAGAGCAAGTTCTTTCCAGTGAGGGTGGTGAGACACTGGCACAGGTTGCCCAGGGAGGTTGTGGCTGCTTCCTCCCTGGAGGCGTTTAGGGCCAGGCTGGATGAGGCCTTGAGCAACCTGCTCTAGTGGGAGGTGTCCCTGCCTATGGCAGGGGTTGGAGCTGGATGATCCTTGAGGTCCCTTCCAACCTAAACCATTCTATGATTCTATGAAATATTCTACCTACATAGCCATGCTGCAGGCTGAGAGCCCAAGCACCAGTTTAGTCTTATGTTTAGTGATCTTGGAAGATAATGTCAGATAACTATTTTAGCCTCTCTACAGTACAGCTCAGTCATGCCTTCAGCAAGGACTCAAAAAGATCCACTGAATAGTTTTGCCATGAGGTTTTTTTCAGCTGTCAGGAAGCAAGTGTGAAATTAAATCTGATTCAGACATTAAGCACAATTAGGTTAGAATCAAGACAATCTGTCATCCTGAACTGTGAATGTGTTTGCTGGTTAGAACTGAAACTTCAAAACCTCTTTCATGCATCATTTGGTATCTCATTTCACTCCTTTCTGAAGAAGATGACAGATGCAGCAGAAAAGTGAACAGTGATGGTAATTATCATTTGGTTTTCCTCCATCTGACTGCACTCTTGACTTACTCCTCTTGTGAATTTAAGTGCACATATCATCAACACAATAAATAACAGGTGCATAAAGAATGCCAAAATACAGTGAGTAGCAGGGGTCTGGTTTAGCAAAATCCATAAAAAGCCAACAACTTTTAGGTAAGGTATTATAGAATCATAGAATCAACCAGGTTGGAAGAGACCTCCAAGATCATCCAGCCCAACCTAGCACCCAGCCCTAGCCAGTTAACCATGGCACTAAGTGCCTCATCCAGTCTCTTCTTGAACACCCCCAGGGACGGTGACTCCACCACCTCCTTGGGCAGCCCATTCCAATGCCAATCACTCTCTTTGTGAAGAACTTCCTCCTAACATCCAGCCTATACTTCCCCCAGCACAGCGTGAGACTGTGTCCCCTTGTTCTGTTGCTTGTTGCCTGGGAGAAGAGACCAACCCCACCTGGCTACAACCTCCCTTCAGGTAGTTGTAGACAGCAATGAGGTCACTCCTGAGCCTCCTCTTCTGCAGGCTGCACACCCCCAGCTCCCTCAGCCTCTCCTCACAGGGCTGTGCTCCAGGCCTTTCCCAGATTTGTCACCCTTCGTTGAACACCTTCCAGCACCTCAACATCTCTCTTGAATTGAGGAGCCCAGAACTGGACACAGCACTCAAGGTGTGGCCTGAGCAGTGCTGAGTACAGGGGAAGAATAACCTCCCTTTTCCTGCTGGCCACACATACTACTACACAAGTAGTATTCTTGGAAGGGAGTGAAGGAGGGTGAGGAGGAGGAGGGAGCTTTTGTAATGCGCTGCCTTGTGGGAAAAATTTCTCCCTAGCGGGGCATGAGCTGTAAACATCAGAGCTCATGATGGGAACTGTCTTTGGGCTGTCTTGGGCTCAGGAAACCAAGCTGTAAACAATGAGCACCCCACACACAGCTGCAGGGGGCTGAGCCTGCCATCCCACAGGGGTGGGCATCAGGGTTGTTTTGATGACCTATCTGTACCTTGCACATAACTCTAAGCCAACCCGACAGAACCACGCTGGCAGTTGCCTGCCAGGGGGGTATAAATTGTGCTGTGCTGCAAATAAACTTTGGAGTCTATTCTATCAACTCATATTGAGTGTTGCCTCTTGCACCCCTGCTCCCTGGGGAATGAACCCTGTCGGTATTGCCGGACCAATCCCTCGTTGGCTCAAACTTCCCAGCACTGCCTTAGCTTAGATAGTAATGATGTGTGCAAGAAGCAAAACCTAAATCTGATCTTACAACAGGGGAAATGTAAAGTTAAATTAATCCAAAATGGAGATTTATTCTTTCTTTTCATGTTTAAACACAAGCATTGGAAAAGATTTTGTTTTCCTAGATAGCTTTCTAAAATGTTGTGTTTTGCACACATCCTGAAGTCACTTTGGAGACCACTTTCAAAATAACATTCTTCCTGCTTCAAGCAATATGATATGACCTGCTAGAAATTACAATTCTACTGAATTCCTGAGTGGGATTGTGTGTTGTATGCTTTACTAGAAGAGTGTCTAGTTACAAGTTAGTTACCTTATTGTGCTCTTTCAGTATCTGAAAGGGGCCTACAAAAAAAAAGCTGGGGAAGGACTTTTCAGGCTCTCAGGGAGTGACAGGACTGGGAGGAATGGAACAAAGATGGAGATGGGTAGGTTCAGGCTGGACATGAGAAAGAAGTTCTTCAGCACGAGAGTGGTGAGAGGCTGGAATGGATTGCCCAGGGAGGTGATTGAGGCCCCATCCCTGGAGGTGTTTAAAGCCAGGCTGGATGAGGCTGTGGGCAGCCTGATCTAGGGTAAGATGCCCTTGCCCATGGCAGGGGAGTTGGAACTGGATGATCCTTGCGGTGCCTTCCAGCCCTGACTGATTCTGTGATTCTACGATTTAACATGTTCATGGAAATTGAAAACAATTCTACCTGCAGACTCCCAGAAACAAGTCTGAAAGCAACTCCTTGTTGTACTTTACAAATGGTACTTTAAAATACTTACCAGTTTGCCACCAGTGGTCCAAGACAGGTACCTTGAAGACCTTTTTGGACCATTCTAGTGTGTCCACATCACAGCGTTCACCAGCTACAAACAACCTTCTGAACCTTTAAATAAAAACGTTTACAAAAAGTATGTATCTTGATCTGGATGGGGAAAGGAGAACAAGGTAGCAAATTCAATAAGTATCTCTGGTCAGTGTCCCAGATAAAGAGAAAAATCACAAAATCATGGAATGGCTCAGGTTGGAAGGGATCTTAGTGATCATCTAGTCCAACTTGCCTGCCATGAACAGGGATGCCTCTCAACAGGGATGGCTCAAGGCATACACACTCTCCCTGGGCACCCTATTCCACCACTCTTGTACTGCACCTTGTTCTGCATAAGATTCTGAAGAGTTCTTCCTAAAGGACTCTTAGAATCATAGAATCAAACAGGTTGGAAGAGACCTCCAAGATCATCCAGTCCAACCTATAACCCAGCCCCATCCAGTCAACCAGACCATGGCACTAAGTGCCTCATCCAGGCTTTGCTTCAACACCTCCAGGGACGGTGACTCCACCACCTCCCTGGGCAGCCCATTCTAATGCCAATCACTCTCTCTGCCAACAACTTCCTCCTAACATCCAGCCTAGACCTGCCCTGGCACAACTTGAGGCTGTCTCCCCTTGTTCTGTTGCTGGTTGTCTAGGAGAAGAGACCAACTCCACCTGGCTACAGCCTCTTAATCTTTGTGTGCTCTTTCTACTAAGTACCACTTAGAATCTTCATAACGTTAATTTGTGCCACTTAATACACTGTATAAAAGAAGCTTTATTTTCTGAATGCATACTCTAAGAGACCAGAGGCCATCAATGGAAGTTAAAAATAGTGCTGCTATCAGGCAGGCAGGGCAGAGAAAGAGAAGCAGGAACTTCCTCTTCTTTTTATAGGGAGTCAGGACAGGAAGTGGGAGTGGGCTAACCATTGCACCTGGGCTCAGGTTCAGACCACCTCCAGGGAGGAGTCAGAAGGACATGGGGTCAGGTTCAGAGCAGCCCCAGGAGGAGTTAATCCTTTACACTGACACTGCCTGCCAACTCTGTACATCAATAATTGCTCTTTTAACAGGCTATTTTCAAAACCTGCATCAACTTTCTTTAGGAATGAAATGCACCACGGTGGGAACCTCCTTCAGGACTACAGGCCTGGACATCTCTAGAATAAGGAAGGGTACATAATTGCCAGGGAAGCAGAAAGACATCTCATTTAAAAGATTCTCCACCATTGTATGTGAAAAGAAAGCATCACAGATCAAGTAAGTGAAGTAAAAGTGGATGTGCTGGAGCATGTCCAGAGAAGGGCCACTGAGATGCTCAGAGGGCTACAGCACCTCTGCTCGGAGGACAGACTGAAAGAGTTGGGGCTGTGCAGTCTGGACAAGAGGAGGCTTCCAGGTAAGCTTCTTGTGGCCTTCCAGTATCTGAAGGGGGGGCAAAAAAAACTGGGGAGGGACTTTTGAGGCTGTCAGGGAGTGACAGGACTGAGGGGAATGAAGCAAAGCTGGAGATGGGTAGGTTCAGACTGGAGGTGAGGAGGAAGTTGTTGAGCATGAGAGTGGCGAGAGGCTGGAATGGGTTGCCCAGGGAGGTAGTTGAGGCCTCATCCCTGGAGGTGTTTAAGGCCAGGCTGGATGGGGCTCTGACCAGCCTGCTCTAGGGTAGGGTGTCCCTGCCCATGGCAGGGTGGTTGGAACTGGCTGACCCTTGTGGTCCCTTCCAGCCCTCACTGATTCTGTTATTCTAAGCCTGATTTCAAAGTGAAACACGCAGGACCCACTTGCCCTTGGATGGAAAACTCCATCCAAGTATCACTCCAAAGCAAGGATTTTCCTGTAACAGAATTTTTTATCATCTGTTGGACTCCCTTTCTTAACAACTGCACCCACAGGGTATTAAATGCTATGCTAGAGGGTTTAGTCAGGAAAAGACACCTACCAGGAAATGGCATGGCCCAAAGTGGAGTCAAGAGAAACCACTGAATCTGAAGACAAATGAAGCTCATTAACTATGCACAAAAGAGGAATGATGAAATACCTCTGGGGCAACTGGCATCAGCAAGAAGACTTATTTGGAATTCTCAGTTGGTCAGAAAATGTGGTAACTTACAAAGCAGGTTAGTAGATATTTTTCCATTAAAAGAATACTCTAAGGAAAGATTAAGTCACTTTTACTCATTGCCTAAAAAATGCTGAGGAAGAGCAATGAAATTTTCCAGCACCTAAATCGCCTTCCTGTCAATAAACATCATAGAATCACAGAATCAACCAGGTTGGAAGAGACCTCCAAGCTCATCCAGTCCAACCTAGCACCCAGCCCTAGCCAATCAACCAGACCATGGCACTAAGTGCCTCAGCCAGGCTTTGCTTCAGCACCTCCAGGGATGGTGACTCCACCACCTCCCTGGGCAGCCCATTCCAATGCCAATCACTCTCTCTGACAACAACTTCCTCCTAACATCCAGCCTAGACCTCCCCTGGCACAACTTGAGGCTGTGTCCCCTTCTTCTGTTGCTGGTTGCCTGGGAGAAGAGACCAACCCCACCTGGCTACAGCCTCCCTTCAGGTAGTTGTGGACAGCAATGAGGTCTGCCCTGAGCCTCCTCTTCTGCAGGCTGCACACCCCCAGCTCCCTCAGCCTCTCCTCATAGGGTTTGTGTTCCAGGCCCCTCACCAGCCTTGCTGCCCTTCTCTGGACACATTCCAGTATCATAGAGGGCACAAGGGCCTCAAATGAGTTTATTTCCTGTTTCAAGGCAAAGATGGATGACAGCACTCAAAACAGACAGAAGAAAGTAACGATACACTTGTAATTAATACCTCAGGAATAAATCCAGCTTACTAATTAAAAAAAAGCCAAGACAAAGAAACAAAAAAACCCTGAAGTAAACAACTTCCTGAGCAATTAAGAACATGGAGGTCTAATGAAGTTGCATAGATCTGCATCTTCCACTTTTCTTTGGATAAATATTTTGGTGTCCCCAGTTGAAGAGGGACAGGGATTTGCTGGAGAGGCTCCAGGGGAGAGCTACGAAGATGATGAGGGGACTGGAGGGCATGGCTGATGAGGAGAGGCTGAGGGACCTGGGGCTGCTTAGTCTGGAGAAGAGAAGACTGAGAGGGGATTTGATAAATGTTTATAAGTATCTGAGGGCTGCCAGGAGTGGGGGACAGGCTCTGCTCACTGCTCCCTGGGATAGGACAAGGAGCAATGGGTGTAAGTTGCAGCCAAAGAGGTTCTGCCTTAACATAAGGGGAAACTTCTCTACTGCAAGGGTCAAAGAGCACTGGAACAGGCTCCCCAGGCAGGTTGTGGAGTCTCCTTCTGTGGAGCCTTTCAAGGCCTGTCTGGATGTGTTCCTCTATGACCTGTGTTAGATAGGACTGTCCTGCTCTGGCAGGGGGGTTGGACTGGATGATCTCTTTGGGTCCCTTCCAACCTGTGAGCCTGTGATATTATGAAATATAAGATGTTCTCTCAACAAAATTCTGCTTATACAGTCTGACACTGTCCTTGTCTGATACTGAGTAAATTATTCAGTTTTGAGATCAGATGTGGTATTTCTCATTTCTAGAACATCTGCCATAAGATACAGACACTTGGTCTGGAGACTAAACACTCACAGACACAATTAAGTTAGAGGCATTTTACTAATATCATAACACCTTTAACCTAACAGGAACTAAGAACTCTGAAGCAGGCCTAGTTCAGCAGCTCAGGCTAGATATTCAAACCTGACAGAAGACTTTGACCTTAATCTGTGTCTCAGCTTCCCATCTGCAAAATACAGATAATACCACTCTCCCAAGGGATTTGTGAGGATGAACTCAGTTATGACTTTGAAGCACACTGATAGTGGGAAACTCCTTAAAAACAGTACAAGAGAGGAAAGAGCTGAGTCTTCAGAGCACATAACTGTAAACAGTAAGTGAATGATGGGGAGAAGAGCAGAAAGCCCTGACTAGCTGATGATTAAACAGATCACTGTAGATCCTGTGCACTCAGTGCAATGAGAGGTCATGTGGGCGAACAGCACAGGATCCTGTAATCCAAGACTGTATTACAGGGCACAAGTACACTGCAGTAAAATTAAGGCTGAGTGAGCAGCAGGAAAAGCTCTTATCCTTAAAACCATAACCTTTTTAAGAGCTCTCATCTCCTCCAAACTACCAATGCAAACTTACAAGCAAAACACATCTAAATTGCCAAGTTCATTTGAATTCCATTACACAGAGGTGGGCAAAGCCCCAGATACTCTGCTATTATTAGTTCATCCAGCCTGTTTCTGTAAGAAACTGCTTCCAGTGTATCCTTAGTTCACCTTTTCAGAGAGTATTGCTTTCCCAAGGCTGCCTCAGGGTCCTGCTGACGGATTGCTCTAATTGCAGTTGGTGAAGTAAAGAAGGCAGCTACTTCATGCTCTGCTAGCACACGGAAATAGGCACCAGCATTTGGCGTTCCCACAGGCTTCCCCTATGGAGAGAAGAAGTCATAATGTCATAGGATCACAGAATCATAGAATGATAGAATCAACCAGGTTGGAAGAGACCTCCAAGCTCATCCAGTCCAACCTAGCACCCAGCCCTAGCCTGTCAACCAGACCATGGCACTAAGTGCCTCAGCCAGGTTTTGCTTTAACACCTCCAGGGACGGTGACTCCACCACCTCCCTGGGCAGCCCATTCCAATGCCAATCACTCTCTCTGCCAACAACTTCCTCCTAACATCCAGCCTAGACTTCCCCTGGCACAACTTGAGACTGTGTCCCCTTCTTCTGTTGCTGGGTGCCTGGCAGAAGAGACCAACCCCACCTGGCTGCAACCTCCCTTCAGGTAGCTGTAGACAGCAATAAGGTCTGCCCTGAGCCTCCTCTTCTCCAGGCTGCACACCCCCAGCTCCCTCAGCCTCTCCTCACAGGGTTTGTGTTCCAGGCCCCTCACCAGCTTTGTTGCCCTTCTCTGGACACCTTCCAGCACCTCAACATCTCTCTTGAATTGAGGAGCCCAGAACTGGATATTTTCTCTTTTAACTTCCAAACCAAAGTGAGACTATTTATTTGGGTGTGTTATACCTTTTCCTCTCTACATCTAACTCCTTTTCTTTGGGAAAGAAGAGAGAAGAAGAAAAGGCATCCTACAATTTGTTATTGGTTCTATTAACTACATTTGAGTCTCTGGGAAATTTAAAGTAGAACTGAGACACAAATATTTTGAGTTGTTGGGAAAGCAGATTCAAGACTGAAAGACACCACTTAATTACAGCTTACAGTGCCATCCACACATCCTCTTAAACCTTCACTTCCAGACAACAGAACAAGGCCAAAGAAAGTTAACAGAGGGTATTTTGCTTAAGGATACTCAATTTCTAACATTTCACAGGGTCTTTACATTCTGCAAAGACCTAACAGCAGGGATAAATTGTGTCTTGTGTGATTTAAGTGCAAGACACAGACTGTCCTTCCTCACTCTTCCACCTTCAGGAAAAGGCAGGCTGGCGCCTGAAAACGTGTCCAGAGAAGGGCAACGAGGTCCATTTGCCATTGGAATGGGCTGCCCAGGGAGGTGGTGGAGTCATCGTCCCTGGGGGTGTTCAGGAAAAGCCTGGATGAGGCACTTAGTGCCATGGTCTGGTTGACTGGCTAGGGCTGGGTGCTAGGTTGGAGTGGGTGATCTTGGAGGTCTCTTCCAACCTGACTGATTCTATTTTATACAAGCCCTACGAGGAGAGGCTGAGGGAGCTGGGATTGTTTAGCCTGGAGAAGAGGAGGCTCAGGGCAGACCTTATTGCTGTCTACAACTACCTGAGGGGTGGTTGTAGCCAGGAGGAGGTTGCTCTCTTCTCTCAGGCAGCCAGCACCAGAACAAGAGCACACAGCCTCAAGCTATGCCAGGGGCAATTTAGGCTTGAGGTGAGGAGAAAGTTCTTCCCTGAGAGAGTCATTGGACACTGGAATGGGCTGCCCAGGGAGGTGGTGGAGTCGCCGTCCCTGGAGCTGTTCAAGGCAGGATTGGACGTGGCACTTGGTGCCATGGTCTAGTCTTGAGCTCTGTGGTAACAGGTTGGACTTGATGATCTATGAGGTCTCTTCCAACCTTGGTAATAATGTGAGACTGTGATACTGAAATAAGGACACATTTTTCCCTTCTGAATATCTCAGTCTGCAAAGCCATGTGTACTTCAGTCAATTTTTCAAGCCAAAGCTTGTTTCCCTCATTCAGAGAGAATGCAACTCAGAGAGCCTTGCGATGCCCTAGCAATAACACTGCTGCATTAAATCCTTCAGGACTCCAGTGAGCGCTAAGAACTGAGCGTCACTCCTGCAATCAGCAAACTGACACTTGTCAGGGACTCAAAAGCTTTCAAAAGTTCCACAGTGCTGGTTTGTAGAGGCTCTTCAAAGAAGAGCTAAGCAATACTCAAACTAATGGCTGATTTTTACTGCCATAGCTGCACTGTAGTTAGTCTTTCCCTTACCTACGTCAATAATGCGTTTATTCCAAGCTTTCACGCTGAGCACTGAAAGCAAGCAAGTCAGTGAACTAGACAGAAGGTACACTTAGATTCATAGCAAAAACAACCATTTGTGTCAATAGTCTTCCTACTGCATGCACTGGTAAAAATAAACTTAGTGTCACTTCAAATACTAGCATAAAATATGAAGGCAAGCACATGTGGTGTCACAGACTTTGTTTACATAGCAAGCAGAGAGGTGAATTAGAGCAGATTAGTAGAGCAAACCATTTAATGCCAATACCTCTCCCATTAGATCATAGAATTGTAGAATCAACCAGGTTGGAAGAGACCTCCAAGCTCATCCAGTCCAACCTAGCACCCAGCCCTAGCCAGACAAGGACAGAAGTGAGAGTTTAAGAGAAGGAGCATCTCAAAGCCAGTATAAGCAGACATCTGGTGGTCATTAGCAAATATTAAGTCACACATAGCATTTGGTGTGAAGTGTCCCTGCCCATGGCAGGGTGGTTGGAACTGGATGATCTTTGAGGTCCCTTCCAACCTTGACAATTCTGTGATTCTGTGACTTATTTCAGAACTGAACTACCACTGTGATTTGAATTATCATCTAAATGCACCTCTAGTGACCATTGCTTTTCAGGACTCAAGGATTCTAGATCTGCTTCAAAGGCATTTTCTACTTGTGAGAAACTCACAACTTTACAAAGATGGTTACAGTAAAGTATTGTCTGGATGGAAATCACCTTATGCTTCCATCAAGAACTCATGAATGTCTCAACAAAGATAAGATCATCTCTGCCCCTCAAGACTGAAGTGTGGTGGAAGACCCTCTGGAATGTGCAACAAAGATCATCATGAATGACCTGTCTGATGTGTCAGCTCTGCCCACCAAGGTAGCACATCTGGCAGTCACTAAGGGTGTGGGTTTGGTGAAGCTGCAGTGAACGAACCAGGAAAAGTATAAAAGCCCTGAGCTATAGCAGCTTATGAAGGGGAACACCACCATGGAAGCATCCTGGAAGCAGCAGCCCAGGAATGTCTCTCCCCCTGCCAAGCAGTGTGCATTATCTTCATTCTTACTCCTCTGTGCTGGTTTGAGCCTAGCTGGGATATTCTGGTGAGAAGAATTCGATGCTAGGCTGTGAAAAGGAAACAATGGTCATGTTTACTGCACTCATAGGCTTGCTGGGATGGATAAGAACAAGAACATAATATAGATAAGGGAATTGCTCTCTGGGCTCTGGGGCTGCATGAAATTCTCTGTCTAACCTAACCAGCTGACTGTGTGACTAATCCTTCTGCTTCCTAACCGCCCTGGCCAACCCTTCACACACAGCTTGAACATAAGACAAAGTCTGGGGTAAGGTAGAGGGGTGGGGAGAAGGTGGAAGGTTGGTTGGGAGCCCCTCCTGGGGACTCTGTTTTCTGGGAGGGCTGTTGTGCTTCTGTATTACTTTTTAACTTGCATATTACTGTATCTACTGTAATTTCCTGCTTGTATATTGTGCTAAGCTGTAAATATAAAGCTTCATTCAATTTCCAGAGCCTCTGAGTTTAGTCTAGGTGATTTTCTTAAGGATGGGGGGGCAGGGAACACTCAAACTATCACACCCTTCAAAAGGAGTAAGAGTCATTTCTGTCCTCCAGCCTCAGGTAGCTCCTGGCCTCAAACTGGGGCAATGTCCCACTGACCATTACTATCCACAGAGATGAAGCAGGACATTTGGAGAGAGAAGCAAATGTTGCTTAAGAATTACTCTAAGAGATGAGAGAGGACAAACACTGAAGACAAGCACACAATTTAGACCTAGGCAGCATGAAGAACAGACAGGCATAAACGTCAGGATCATCAGCTGTGGGACATGCTGCCTTTCCAAAGGCTTTTTAGTATGGACCATACCTCATACAAAACTGTAGTATTCCCATGAAGGAGAGGTCCATAGCAAATATAGGAATGACCAACAACCCAGCCCAAATCAGAAGCTGCCCACCACACCTAAAATGAAAGAAAAACCATTAGTGAGGAGTAGAGGAGCTCAAAACCCATTCACATAACACATAAACAGAATTACCTCACCAGGTTTGAGTCCATACACAGCTGACATCGTCCAGTTCAGCATAACTGCATAGCCACCTGTTGGTCTGACAACACCCTAAAGGAGAACAGGTTCATATTTAGGATTCTTTGAAGGATGCAATGATATTCCTGTCTCCAGTGACACTGGAGGATTTTAGCAGCAAGATATTGAAAAGCTGACCAATTCCAATACTCCACACTTGAGAAAAGGATCCACTCCAACTGCTTGTGCTACCATTCCAGGGCAACCTGCTTTAGTGGGAGGTGTCCCTGCCTATGGCAGGGGGTTGGAGCTGGATGATCCTTGAGGTCCCTTCCAACCTAAACCATTCTATGATTCCCAGTGAAGAAGTAATTTTGAGTAATAAACATACAATATGAAACCATGTTTTCCCTATAAATTCACTTCACAGTCAACAAAACTACATCATTTTCTAGTAGCAGTCTAAGCACTGTCACATCCAAGGATGTGTGACACTGCCTCTGAATTCATGGTTAGAAGATCACCACCAGAAAAGCACATTTAGCTTCAATTCTCTTTTGAAGTCTAGAAGACAAACACCAAACCAACACTCGAGAGCTTACTTCTGATATCTTCCAAGCCCTCAGAATATGCTTAATGCCAGTCACTGTATCTTAGCCATGGGAAGATTACCTAATATGGAAATAAGTGATAAGCAAAGATTATTTAGCAATTCATGCCATCACACAATGGCAGGGTTAGTTGACTGTTGATGGTTTGGGTGTTACCTGCACCCCCCACACTTAAGAATCATAGAATCCTAGAATGGTTTAGGTTGGAAGGGACCTCAGGGATCATCCAGCTCCAACCCCCTGCCATAGGCAGGGACACCTCCCACTAGAGCAGGCTGCTCAAGGCCTCATCCAGCCTGGCCTTAAACACCTCCAGGGAGGAAGCATCCACAACCTCCCTGGGCAACCTGTGCCAGTGTCTCACCACCCTCACTGGAAAGAACTTCCTCCTAACATCCAGTCTCAATCTCCCCTCTGCCAGCTTAAACCCATTCCCCCTCGTCCTGACATTACCAGACCTTGTCAATAGTCCCTCCCCAGCCTTCCTGTAGGCTCTCTTCAGATACTGCAAAGCCACTCTAAGGTCTCCTCGAAGCCTTCTCTTCTCCAGGCTGCAGAGCCCAAACTCTCTCAGCCTG
>WAAF01003165.1:58279-74189 GCA_013400475.1 Tricholaema leucomelas
TGTTAAACGTCATGAGGTTGGCCTGGGCCCACCTCTCCAGCCTGTCCAGGGCCCTCTGGATGGCATCCCTGCCCTCCAGCAAGTCAACTGTGCCACACAGCTTGGTGTCATCTGCAAACTTGCTGAGGGTGCACTCAATTCCTTTGTCCATATCACTGAGAAAGATGTTAAAATCACCCAGACTAGACTCAGAGGCTCTGGAAAATTGAATGAAGCTTTATACAATTGAATGTATAAAGAATAGAATTGAATATAGAATTGAATGAAGCTTTATACAATTGAATGAAGCTTAGCACAATATACAAGCAGGTATTTAAAATATCTACAGTTCTAGACAGAAATATACAAGTTAAAAAGTAATAGAGAAACACAACAGCCCTCCCAGAAAACAGAGTCCCCAGGAGGGGCTCTCAACCACCCTTCCACCTTCCTTCCACCTTCCTTCCACCTCTCCACCTTACCCCAGACTTTGCCTTACGTTTAAGGCAGTTTTGAGGGCTGGCCAGGGGGGTTAGGAAGCAGATGGATTAGTCAACAAGTTAGGGAGAGAAGTGCCTGCAGCCAGAGCCAGAGAGAGACTGTTCTCTCTGTTTGTGTTCTTGTTCTTATCCATCTCAGCAAGCCTATGAGTGCAGCAGCCATCACCATTGTTTCCTGTTCACAGCCTAGCATCTAATTCTTCTCACCAGAACATTCTAGCTAGCTTCACACTAGCACATTGATACATCACTTAAGTGACTGTATTACACTTACCTGAAACAGTTAAACCACAGAAGATAATAAAGCATAAAAGAAATGCTCTGCTTGGCAGCTTATACTGCACAAACATTTTGAAGTAAATGAAGTTTCTATGACTATTACTTAAATAAATGAATATGACTTCTTCCCAGACACTGACTTTAGAACAGTGAAATGTGAATAACAGATGAAACTTTTTCTAGCAGTGCTTATCATTTAGAACACTGAGCTCTGCCAAACATATTTAACCTTTTTAATTAAGTATTCTCTCAATTGCAAATAAGTTGGTCACAGACACTTATACTATAGCATAGGCCTTTGACAGAGGTCTTTTGAGCAAGGCCTTTGACACTGTTCCACATCACATTCTGATCTCCAAGCTGGTGCCACATGGATTTGATGGGTAGAGCATTGGATGGATAAAGAACTGGCTTGATGGCTGCACCCAAAAAGTGGCTGTCAATGGCTCCATGTCCAAGTACAGGCCAGTGACAAGCAGAGTCCCTCAGGGATCAGTCCTGGGACCAGTCTTGTTCAACATCTTTGTTGGTGCCATGGACAGAGGCACCGAGTGCAGCCTCAGCAAGTTTGCTGGTGACACCAAGCTGTGTGGTGCAGCAGACAGGCTGGAGGGCAGGGATCCATCCAGAGGGACCTGGACAGGCTGGAGAGGTGGGCACAAGCCAACCTCAGGAGGTCCAACAAGACCAAGAGCAAGGTCCTGCATATCTATGATTCTATAGATGGTCCCTTACCTTTGGCAAGCCTGTTGTTCCAGATGTATACAGAATATAAAGAGGATGGTCTGAGGGAACTGAGACACACTTGTAACACTGTGCTTTTGCAAGCTCTTCTTCCCAATCAAGATCACGGCCTGGGACAAAAGGAACGTGGCCCTGCCCATTAGAAAAATGGAAAATCAGAAGCAAGAAATGGAAATCTTCTATTCCAGTTTGTGGCAGAGTATTGCTCAGTTTTCTGCACAGTAATTTCAGTGCTGTGTGAATGCTGTTCACTATTGCAATGTTAGGAATATGAAGTCCTCCCACAGAACCCAAAACCAGAATGCAAGAGCTAAAGATTCTACTTGGAAAAGAGAAAAGCACACATCTAAGAGTTAACATAAAGGCACAACAACTGCCCACCTACCAAATTAGGTCGCTTGTAAATGAGAACCTTAGCAGGTTTGTTCTGTACTCTCGCCAATGCTCCTTCTAGGAGGGATACATATTCCACTTTCCTTTTTGGTTCTACTCCAAAACTTGCTGTTACTACAAGTTTGGGCTAAAATAAAGAATTTAGGATGTTAATACACACATTTTCAATGTATTGTATAGATGAAACCTAATAATACATTTGCCATTAAATTCTTTGATTAATGATGAGAAAAAAAGCTGGGGAGGGACTTCTTAGGATATCAGGGAGTGACAGAACTGGGGGGAATGGAGCAAAGCTGAAGGTGGGAAGATTCAGACAGGACATGAGGAGGAAGTTGTTTGGCATGAGAGTGGTGAGAGGCTGGAATGGGTTGCCAAGGGAGGTGGTTGAGGCCTCATCCCTGGAGGTGTTTAAGGCCAGGCTACTGAGGCTGTGGCCAGCCTGACCTAGGGTAGTGTGTCCCTGCCCATGGCAGAGGGGCTGGAACTAGATGATCCTTGCGGTCCCTTCCAACCCTGACTGATTCTATGATTCTATGAATTTGATGCCCTATGTACAAAATGGATCTTCAGATCAGGTAGAAACAGGTCAGACCAGTTTTCCAAGGCAATAAGAGTTTGTGTCATTTTGCTGTCCAGGCACAGTAAGAACTTCAGACACTTTTCATCATTTTCAACCAAATTTGACTAATAAATCAACAGTATTAGGCTTCTGCAAGTTGTACAAAAAATAATGAACTGAGAGAAAAAGACAACACAGTCTCACAGTATCACCAAGGTTGGAAGAGACCTCAGAGATCATCAAGTCCAAGCTGTTACCACAGAGCTCAAGGCTAGACCATGGCACCAAGTGCCACGTCCAATCCTGCCTTGAACAGCTCCAGGGACAGCGACTCCACCACCTCCCTGGGCAGCCCATTCCAGTAGCCAATGACTCTCTCAGTGCAGAACTTTCTCCTCACCTCAAGCCTAAACTTCCCCTGGCGCAGCTTGAGGCTGTGTCCTCTTGTTCTGGTGCTGGCTGCCTGAGAGAAGAGAGCAACCTCCTCCTGGCTACAACCACCCCTCAGGTAGTTGTAGACAGCAATAAGGTCTGCCCTGAGCCTCCTCTTCTCCAGGCTAAACAATCCCAGCTCCCTCAGCCTCTCCTCGTAGGGCTGTGCTCGAGGCCTCTCCCCAGCCTCGTTGCCCTTCTCTGGACACGTTCAAGCATCTCAATGTCCCTCTTAAACTGGGGGGCCCAGAACTGGACACAGTACTCAAGGTGTGGTCTAACCAGTGCAGAGTACAGGGGCAGAATGACCTCCCTGCTCCTGCTGGCCACACCATTCCTGATGCAGGCCAGGATGCCACTGGCTCTCTTGGCCACCTGGGCACACTGCTGGCTCATGTTCAGGCGGGTATCGATCAGCACCCCCAGATCCCTTTCTGTTTGGCTGCTCTCAGCCACTCTGACCCCAGCCTGTAGCTCTGCATGGGGTTGTTGTGGCCAAAGTGCAGCCCCTGGCACTTGGACTTACTGAACGCCATCCCCTTGGACTTTGCAGAGTTGACTGGCTAGGGCTGGGTGCTAGGTTGGAGTGGATGATCTTGGAGATCTCTTCCAACCTGGCTGATTCTATGATTCTAATTTCTATGATTCTAAGAAAGAAAACATTTTAAGTAGAGGGGGAAAAAAAAAAGAGCCTTCAATCACCTCACTTTAGAGGTTCTGGAAGTGTATTTATCTCACATCACTTGGTGCCATGGTCTAGCCTTGAGCTCTATGGTAACAGGTTGGACTTGATGATCTATGAAGTCTCTTCCAACCTTGGTGATACTGTGATACAAACAAGTTCAACTTGGGTCAAACTGCTTATTAGGTTGTCTGCAGAGTCACTTAAGGCAACCAGTTCTCCAGCTGCCCTGATACATGTTGAAATCAGGTATAAAAAGGAGATTTATAGCTGAAAAAACTTACTACTTAATATGGCTAAATATTAAGTAAACCAGTGAAGTTCATAGAATCATAGAATCATAGAATGGTTTAGGTTGGAAGGGACCTCAAGGATCATCCAGCTCCAACCCCCTGCCATAGGCAGGGACACCTCCCACTAGAGCAGCTTGCTCAAGGCCTCATCCAGCCTGGCCTTAAACACCTCCAGGGAGGAAGCATCCACAACCTCCCTGGGCAACCTGTGCCAGTGTCTCACCACCCTCACTGGAAAGAACTTCCTCCTAACATCCAGTACAAATCTCCCCTCTGCCAGCTTAAAACCATTCCCCCTCGTCCTGACATTACCAGACCTTGTCAATAGTCCCTCCCCAGCCTTCCTGTAGGCTCCCTTCAGGTACTGGAAAGCCACTCTAAGGTCTCCTCGAAGCCTTCTCTTCTCCAGGCTGAAGAGCCCCAACTCTCTCAGCCTGTCCTCAGAGCAGAGCTGCTGCAGCCCTCTCAGCATCTTCATGGCTCTCCTCCGGACTGGCTCCAGCAGTTCCATGTCCTTCTTGTGTTGGGGGCTCCAGAACTGCACACAGTACTCCAGGTGGGGTCTGAGGAGAGCAGAGTAAAGGGGGAGAATCACCTCCCTTGCCCTGTCCTTTAGGGTCAGCAGCATTTGACTCATATACCTCAGGGAAATCCTGGGCAAAAAGCCAATTTTAAGGTGCTGCTTTGTAGGAAAAGATTGGCAAATGGGGACATGTTAAACTCATGCTGTTTACAAATGGTCCAAATCTGTATCGCAATGTCTGATTGTGCTAGTTTGAGCCTAGCTAGCATNTGTCATGATTTGTTGGTGCTGTAATGCTAGGTATACACTGAGCCTGTACACCATACAGAGCACTGCTGTTACCCTCTCTGGGAAAAAAACAAACCCAGCCCTAAAAAGGAGGTTTTTGACATTGTCTTATGTGAGTAGCTAATGTTTGTTGTTCCAAATACCTTTTACCTTTGCATGATCAATGCGAACAGAAAGCTCTTTAGATGCAAATCCTCCGAAAATCAGGCTATGGATGGCTCCTATTCTGGCACAAGCCAGCATACAGTACACTGTCTGTGGAATCATAGGCATGTAGAGGACCACACGATCTCCTTTCTTCACACCATGTCTGACCATCACATCAGCTAACTTGGAGACCTGTACTGGCAAAATATTTGTAACATGTTAGAAGATTTTGCAGATCTGCTGTTGCCTCATCAAAACCAACTTCCACCCAACCAGCACATGCAGGACATTAAGGAGACAAGCAATAGATGGAAAGACGATGAACAATGGAATCCAGAATCACAGAAACATTCCAGTTGGAAAAGACCCCCAGGATCATCAAGTACAACTGTTATCACAGTCTCACAGTATCACCAAGGTTGGAAGAGACCTCATAGATCATCAAGTCCAACCTGTTACCACAGAGCTCAAGGCTAGACCATGGCACCAAGTGCCACGTCCAATCCTGCCTTGAACAGCTCCAGGGACGGCGACTCCACCACCTCCCTGGGCAGCCCATTCCAGTGTCCAATGACTCTCTCAGGGAAGAACTTTCTCCTCACCTCGAGCCTAAACTTCCCCTGGCACAGCTTGAGGCTGTGTCCTCTTGTTCTGGTGCTGGCTGCCTGAGAGAAGAGAGCAACCTCCCCCTGGCTACAACCACCCCTCAGGTAGTTGCAGACAGCAATAAGGTCTGCCCTGAGCCTCCTCTTCTCCAGGCTAAACAATCCCAGCTCCCTCAGCCTCTCCTCGTAGGGCTGTGCTCGAGGCCTCTCACCAGCCTCGTTGCCCTTCTCTGGACATGTTTAAGCATCTCAATGTCCCTCTTAAACTGGGGTCCCAGAACTGGACAAACTTAAACTCCTTACTCTACAAACTTAAACCATATATTTACAATTATTTCCAACCAAATATAGTTGTAACTACTTGTAAATATATTGTGCATATATGCTTGTAAATTTTGTTTTGCTGTACATACAGCTTCATCTTACTTCCAAGCCATCCAAGCTGGTCTGAAATTTAGGACATTCTCCTTCTTGCAAAATTACTGTTGTATATTTAGAATCTTTGACCTCAAGGATCATCCAGCCCCAACCACCCTGCCATGGGCAGGGATACCTCACACCAGATCAGGTTGCTCAGAGTCCCGTCCAGCCCAGCCTTGACAACTTCGAGGGATGAAGCTTCCACCACCTCCCTGGGCAACCTGTTCTAGGGTCTCATTGCCCTCATGATGAAGAACTTCTTCCTGACATCCAATCTGAATCTACCTACTTCTAATTTTGCTCCATTTCCCCCAGTGTTATCTCTACTCAGCATCCTAAAAGGTGCCTCCTCAGCTTTCTTGTAGCCCCCTTCAGATACTGGAAGGCCACAAGAAGGCCTTCTCAGAGTCTTCTCCTCTCCAGACTGAACAATCTCAACTTTCTCAATCTGTCTCCATAGCAGAGCAGCTCCAACCCTCTGATCAACCTTGTGGTCCTTCTCTGGACACACTCCAGTATGGCTATACCCTTCTGGTAACAGTGGCTCCAGAACTGGATGCAGTACTCCAGGTGGAGTCTCACCAGAGTGGAGCAGAGGGGCAGAATCCCCTCCCTCACCCTGCTGCCCACACTTCTCTTGATGCAATCCAGGCTCTAATTGGCTCTCTGAGCTGTCAGAGCACACTGGTGGCTCATGTTGAGCTTCTCATTCACCAGCACCCCCAGGCCCCTTTCCCCAGATTTGCTCCCAAGCCAATCAATGCCCAACCTATATCGGTGCTTTTGACTGCCCTGACTCAGATGGAGGAATCTTGCAACACTTTGGAAATCACCCAGACTAGACTCAGCCAGCTCTGGAAATTGAATGAAGCTTATATTTACAGCTTAGCACAATATCCAAGCAGATAATTAAGTATATACAGTTATAGACAGAAATAGACAAGGTAAAAGGTAATACAGAAACACAACAGCCCTGCCAGAAACCTGAGTCCCCAGGAGGAGCTCCCAACCACCCTTCCACCTTCTCCCACTCCTCAACCTTACCCCAGACATTGCCTTGTGCCCAAGGAAGAATGGAGGGTTGGCCAGGGGAGTTAGGAAGCAGGTGGATTAATCAGAGAGACAGAGGGTGAGGTTAAAGAGAAATACAGCTCCAAAGCCCAGGCAGTGCCCGAACGCTGAATGCCTTATTTATGTTTATACTCTTGTTCTTACCCATCTCAGCAAGCCTATGACAGAAGCAGACATCACCACTGTTTCCCTTTCACAGCCTGTAATCCAATCCTTCTCACCAAAACATTCTAGCTAGCTTCCAACTAGCACACCTCCACAAGAGACTACCTGGCCTGTCCCACCTCTGTGCCAGGCACAGTTCTGGAAACTGATTCAGTTTGGGCAATTAACAAGGCAGGAATTATAAAATATGTAGTTAATTTTATTTCTGGAAAGCCCTGCCCACAACTATATACTAATTAGTTAAACTTGGGTTCTAATTCAGTTGGGAAAATCTTCACAAGGATGCTTCTGGGCAATTTGCTCATTTAAGAGAATCAGAAGAATTGGAAAAGGTTTGGACACAAAATGGCTTTGCCTCACTTACAAATAAAAGGCAGCTTGGAGCCCTAGAGCAAGTCTGTTCTACTCACTGCAGTGGAGTAGGAATTTCAAGCTAGTCCCTGGCTCCTTTGTGGCAGTGTTGGAACTGCTCAGCCGTTGAGAGGCTCCTAGATCTTCCCAGGGTGCTGGGAAAGAGGCAGACGATCTCTGACCTGATCCTGGCTCCTCTTGGCATGGAGGTTTGCAAAGGTGCAGGCAGGATCTCTTGCAGATGTGCAGAGAGCACCATGTCGGTGACACTTCTTGCCACATCATGAGGCACTTAATTACCTTCTCCTGGAAAACTTGAGGCACTTAAGTTTCCGGGTAGTTCAAGCCCAAAATATGAGGGCTAAGCTGGTCTGAAGCACAAAGCAGAGCAGAACATGCTGTCCAAGTGCAGTGAGGCAGAGGCAGCTCTGTGAGGCAGAGGCAGCCAGGTAGAAACAGCTCAACTGCTTGCAACTTAGCTCAATTTGTGTTATTTGCCTGAGTGCAAAGGCTCCTTTGGCCACAGAGATTCACCAATCTAAGTGGCATTTGCCAAACTGACCATATTAGGTGAAACCAAGGCTTGCTCACTCTTATTTGGGCAAGACAGCAACAAGTACCTAAACACCTGTGGGTATCTGTTTATCACTTTGGGAGGTTAGGAGGAAGTTGTTGACAGAGAGAGAGATTGCCATTGAAACAGGCTGCCCAGGGAGGTGGTGGAGCCACTGTCCCTGGAGGTGTTCAAGAAAAGACTGGATGAGGTATTTAGTGCCATGGTCTGGTTGATTGGCTAGGGCTGGGTGACAGATTGGACTGGATGAGCTTGGAGGTCTCTTCCAACTTGGTTGATTCTATGATTCTATATCACTCACTCTCCACAGTGGTTGTGGCAGGCCTTTCCTCAAAGTCTCTCCTAGCATCTACAAGGTCCATGCCACAAAATACACCAGCCCACATTTCTCCCATTTTCAGCAGATCTGTTTGTGAATATTTTTGTTACCAGGTGGCCAGTAGTTATCAGGTAAACTGAGTTAATTTTCTTCAACAAGAGTGGACTAGAAACCCTGACAGAAATGATATTAATCTCCAGTCCTGACCTACAGAACTGTATTTTTGCTCATCATAGCAACTGCCAAGTGACTCAGCTAATACATTGCTTTACCATTTAAATGCAAAATAAGCACTGTTAGGAGAAAAAAAAAATATATATATATATATCCAGTAGAGAAAAGCTCCAAATAAAATCAATCCCAAAAAGAAATATTAAATTGCAGAAGAAGAATGAAAGGAAGACCAAAACTTCTTAAGACAGGATAGATGGGTATAGGAAGTGAAGCTGATAAACAATACTGAGTATAGCAAAACCAATAATCTAGCAAGATAGACCATTTCTGCCTCTCTAGTATCTACCTGCTGTACAATATTTAGTGACCATTTTCAGTAAGAAGGTTCTTCTCAAACGTACCTGTTCAAGAAGCTCCTTATATGTTATTTTCTCTTTGGTATTTGTTACAGGACTGTCATAAATAATGGCAGTTTGGTCTCCTCGTCCATTCTCGACATGACGATCTACAGCATTGTAACAGATATTCAGCTCTCCACCTACAAACCTAAAAAAAGAAGTTGGAAGTACAGAACAGCCACTCTTCTAAACTAACAAGCATTCTCTTTTGCATCCCCCTCCACTCTGCCCTGCTGAGACCTCATCTTGAATACTGTGGTCACTTTTGGGCTCCCCAATTGAAGAGGGACAGGGATCTGCTGGAGAGGGTCCAGCGGAGGGCTACGAGGATGATTAGGGAACAGGAGGGCATGGCTGATGAGGAGAGGCTGAGGGACCTGGGGCTGTTTAGTCTGAAGAAGAGAAGACTTAGAGGGGATTTGATCAATGTTTGTAAGTATCTGAGGGCTGCCAGGAGTGTGGGGACAGGCTCTGCTCACTGCTCCCTGGGATAGGACAAGGAGCAATGGCTGTAAGTTGCAGCAAACGAGGTTCTGCCTCAACACAAGGGGGAACTTCTTGACTGTAAGGGTCACAGAGCACTGGAACAGGCTGCCCAGAGAGGCTGTGGAGTCTCCTTCTGTGGAGCCTTCCAAGGCCTGTCTGGATGTGTTCCTCTGTGATCTGTGTTAGATAGGATTGTCCTGCTCTGGCAGGACATCTCCTTGGGTCCCTTCCAACTCCTAATATCCTGTGAGCCTGTGATTTTACACCATTTTGTTTGAATGAGTGAAAGAATTCAATTAGAATACACCTGATAAAACATTATACTTGGTGCAGGAAGTAATTTTTATTCCAAGCTTCACAGTTTACACAAAAAGCCAAATAAGTTTATTAGTGAAAACAGTGAAAGTATTGTACATTAATTAAGAATCTGCTACACTCAGTCTTGATTTAACTTACTTTGCATCTATTATTCTGATTTTCACAGCTAAAGTTTCACAGGAGATGCACAGATCACATAAAATAATCTGACTTTATGAAAAATATGTTATTTTACTACTTTTTATTGGCATGTACATATCACAGAATCACAGAACCAGCTGGGTTGGAAGCGACATCCAAAACTCATCTAGACCATCACATACACCCTGCCATCAGCAGAGACAGCCACAACTAGCTCAGGTTGCCCAGAGCCCTGTCCAGCCTCATCTGGAATATCTCCAGGGATGGGGCCACAACCATCTCCCCAGGCAACCTGCCCCAGTGTTCCAGCACCCTCATAGTAAAGAACCTGTTCCTAATATCCAATCTAAACCTGCTCTGGTCTAGTTTGAAGTCACTGCCCTCATCCTGCCCTTGCAGGCCTTTGCAAACAGTCTCTCTGCAGCCTTCTTGTAGCCCCCTTCAGGTACTGGCAGGCTGCTATTAGGTCTCCCCAGAGCCTCCTTATCTCCAGGCTGAACACCCCCAGCTCCCTCAGCCTGTCCTTGTAGCAAAGCTGCTCCAACCCCGTGATAATTTTCATGGCCTTCTTCTGGACCTGCTCCATCAGGTCCATGTCCTTCCTATATTGAGGGCTCCAGAGCTGGAAGCAGCACTCCAGGTGAGGTCTCACCAGAGCAAAGTGGCAGAACTCCCTCTATGTATCTGCTGCCAACACCACTTTTGATGCAGCCCAGGATGTGATTTACCTTCCATGCTGCACACTCACACTGCCTGCTCATGTCCAGCTTCTTGTACATCAGCACTCCCAAGCCCTTTCCTCAGGGCTGCTTTCTATCTCCTCCCTCCTCAGCCTGTACTGATGGTGAAGATTGTTCCAGTCCAGGTGCAGAGCCCTGCTCTTGGTCTTGTTGAACCTCATGAGATACACCTGGTCCCAGCCCTCCAGCTTGTCCAGGTGCCTTTGGATGCCATCCTGTCCCTCTGGCATATCAATAACACCACTCAGCTTGGTGCCATCTGCAAACTTGTTGCTGGTGCACTCAATCCCAATGTCTATATCCTTGATAATATTAAACAGCACAGGTCCCAGTACAGACCCCTGAGAGACACCACTTGTCCTTTTTGAGTCCTTAGCCTGTTCCTAAAATGTTCATCCTTTGGCAGTAACAATGAAAACATACAAGCATCTGTATCTCCATGAAACTGGAGATGGGTAGGTTCAGGCTGGACATGAGGAGGAAGGTGTTCAGCATGAGAGTGGTGAGAGGCTGGAATGGGTTGCCCAGGGAGGAGGTTGAGGCCCCAAGGCTGGAGGTGTTTAAGGCCAGGCTGGCTGAGACTCTGGCCAGCCTGCTCTAGGGTAGGGTGTTCCTGCCCATGGCAGGGTGTTGGAACTAGATGATCCTTGTGGTCTCTTCCAACCCTGACTGATTCTATGGTTCTATGAACTGACCCCAGCAAAGACAGTGGTAGGCTGCTTTGAAGAGGCTCAGGGGGGGTCTATGCTCAAATTATTCAAAAGATGCCTTACTAAATGCAAGTAATGCATAATGTGGATTAGCAAAGACTGCTGCTTTTATTATGTGTAGGGAGAGGAAAACACTCATGGATAGGACCTCAAATACTGTGTTCAGTTTTGGGCCCCTCATGACAAGGAGGACACTGAGGTGCTGGACTGTCTCCAGAGAAGGGCAATAAAGCTGGTAAATGGTCTAGAGAACAAATCTGCTGAGGAGTGGCTGAGGGAACTGGCTTTCTTAAGTCTGGAGAAGAGGAGGCTGAAGGGAGACCTCACTGCTCTCTACAACTACCCAAAAGGAGGCAGTAATGAGGTAGGTGCTCATCTCTTCTCTCAAGTAATTAGCAGTAGGGCAAATTCGCTGATGTAGCCAGGTGGGGTTGGTCTCCTCTCCCAGGCAACCAGCAATAGAACAAGGGGATACAGCCTCAAGTTGTGCCAGGGGAGGTGTAAGATGGATGTTAGGAGGAAGTTCTTCACAGAGAGAGTGATTGGCATTGGAATGGGCTGCCCAGGGAGGTGGTAGAGTCACCATCCCTGGAGGTGTTCAAAACAAGACTGGATGAGGCACTTAGTGCCATGGTCTAGTTGATTGGCTAGGGCTGGGTGATAGATTGGACTGGATGATCTTGTAGGTCTCTTCCAACCTGGTTGATTCTGTGGTTCTATGACTGGAGAAAATGGCCTCAAGTTGTGCCAAGGGAGTTTTAGATCGGATATTAGGAAAAATTCCTTTACTCAGAGTGGTCAGGCATTGGAACAGGCTGCCCAGAGAGGTGGTAGAGTCACCATTCCTGGAGGTGTTTAAGAAATGTGTGGGCATGGCACTTCGAGGCATGGTTTAATAGGCATGGCGCTGTTGGGTTGACTGTTGGACCAACCTAAATGATTTCATGATTCTATGGTTAAAGCAGTATTTGCTTAACTTTGCTAACTGGGATTCCACAAGATTCAAAAACCATCTGTTCAAATGCTCCATTACCTTTAGCATTAAAAAGATTTTTCTTTCTAACATCAAAAATCTGCATTGTCCTTGTTGCAATGTGAGACTCCTAATTTTGACCTCTCTTCAAAGCCAACTCAGAGAACAAACTTTCCTTTAACTCTGTAGACAAATTTCACATGGTTTAAAACTCACATCTCCCTCTTGCTTTCTACACTAAGCAATTCCTCTCTATTTTTGATCTGAGCAAAATCAAAAGTTTTGCACCGTACCCATCACTGGTGCAGGCTAGAACAGTCTGGGGCATCTTGGATTATTGTTTTCACCAAAACAGGGGATGGTAATAATGATCACATAACTTTCAGACACCACTTTGCAACCCACTGAACTGATACTGGTGTTTCTAATGGAAAAGACTAAACAAAACACACTAGGGCATGCAGAATGTTTATTTTTCTTCCTCTTTACAAAGTATTTAGACAGGACAAATTGGTGTCTGCCTTATAGCTACACTTGAAAAACATTAACCACCTCCTTTGACTTCTTTGACTGAAGTAAAAGAGACCACAAAAAAACCCCCACCAAACATAAAAGTATCCATTTCTCTAGTTTCCATGTTTGGCAAGCAAAACCAAAGATACTGAAAATAGATACATACTTATTAGTTGGCTTAATAGCAGGTGTCTGAAACAGGAGACAAATTCTAACTCGAAGCACATACACGAATTTCTTACTAGTATTTTTAAGGCGACCATAAACTGTTTCCTAAGTGAATCTCTGAATCACAACTACATCTTTACCCCAGTAGACCAGGAAGGCATGTTTTCCTTGGACACCCTTGCCTCTTCCTCACTTCTGTTCCATTCTGTTTACCCTTCAGCACATCCTCTGAAAAAGCCTCTTATATCAAAGTATCACCAAGGTTGGAAGAGACCTCATAGATCATCAAGTCCAAGCTGTTGCCACAGAGCTCAAGGCTAGACCATGGCACCAAGTGCCACGTCCAATCCTGCCTTGAACAGCTCCAGGGACGGCGACTCCACCACCTCCCTGGGCAGCCCATTCCAGTAGCCAATGACTCTCTCAGGGAAGAACTTTCTCCTCACCTCGAGCCTAAATTTCCCCTGGCGTAGCTTGAGGCTGTGTCCTCTTGTTCTGGTGCTGGCTGCCTGAGATAAGAGAGCAACCTCCCCCTGGCCACAACCACCCCTCAGGTAGTTGTAGACAGCAATAAGGCCTCCCTTGAGCCTTCTCTTCTCCAGGCTAATATCCTCTCTTTCTCTTTCTTCTCAGTCTCTTCCTCAAAGAACTTACCTACCAGTCACACCCCTCTGCACACTGAATGCTGCTGCTACCATTTGGAACTTCAGAGACATTAGCATACTACACTAACATCACATACAGCCTGGGATCACTTAATGGGAACTTAAATTGAAAAAAGAANTGCAGCCTGCAGAAGAGGAGGCTCAGGGCAGACCTCATTGCTGTCTACAACTACCTGAAGGGAGGTTGTAGCCAGGTGGGGTTGGTCTCTTCTGCCAGGCAACCAGCAACAGAACAAGGGGACACAGCCTCAGGTTGTGCCGGGGGAGGTCTAGGCTGGATGTTAGGAGGAAGTTGTTGGCAGAGAGAGTGACTGGCATTGGAATGGGCTGCCCAGGGAGGTGGTGGAGTCACCGTCCCTGGAGGTGTTCAGGCAAAGCCTGGCTGGGGCACTTAGTGCCATGGTCTGGTTGACTGGCTAGGGCTGGATGCTAGGTTGGAGTGGATGATCTTGGAGGTCTCTTCCAACCTGGTTGATTCTATTCTATTCCATTCAGATACTTGCATCTCTGTGTTATCCCACCAAACTACAGGCTGGTGAGGCTGGAAGCAATCTCTGGAGGAACCTTATCCAATTCTTCTACTCAAGCAGGTCCACCTGAAGCCAGTAGACCAGGACCCCATGGTCCATAGACCTTCTGAATTATCTCCAAGGATGGAGACTGTGCAACCAACTCAGTGCACCTTCATGTAAAAAACACGTCCTGTGTTTCAGTTTGTGCTCACTGCTTCTGGTTCTGTCACTGGGCACCACTGAAAAGAGCCCAACCCCATCTTCTGCACACCCACCTTTAAGGTATTTGCTCACATTAACGTGATCATTTCAATCTGTGACAATCTGCAAGTGAGAAATGAGGCCAGAAAAGACCTTTGGAAGATAAGACCAACTTGAGTTATCCCTCCAACAAGACAAACGCTTCCATCTGAGAAGTCAATACTATTACAAAGACCTAACCTTGTCAGCAAGCAAACTTATCACGCTCAGCAAAACAAAGCACTTCAGTTTGAGAGCATGTGGTAGCAAAACCATGCTCCCTAGCATGTATTATATTCTCCTTCCTTAGTTCTTAAAATGTAACTATTGCAGAGATATCTTGACAGAAGTTCAAGAATGCCAAAGCCAATGAGACTTACTGGTCTTTAATCACACAGGCGAGTCTGCTTGCCCTTGTTTGAATAGTGTTATAACCTAGAAACAAAGGTCAGTGGAACATGGGTTTCCCTACCCATCTATTGTAACACTTCTGACTGTTAAACATCCCTGTTGACTTAAAGTGACATATCCTGGCTCAGCTGTTTAACATTCAGCTTAGACCTACACACAATTTCCACTACTGCAGATGTCAAGCAGTAACATGAGATGCCAATAAGTAAGCAGGCTCCACTCTACTGGTTCTCTGTCTCTTCATTCAGGCAGATCTGAGAGTGATTAATATCCTTAATTAAGAGAATGGTTAGAATTTTTCAAATTAAATTAAAATCAAAGCAGAATAATATTAAAATGGTGAAGAATGTCAATGTCCTAAAGATTATCCTCATCCTGTACAGCCTGTTTTATCCTCTATCAGCTTCTCCTGGTCTGTATCAGGAGCAGTGTGGCCAGCAGGACAAGGGAGGTTATTCTGCCCCTGTACTCAAGACTGGTCAGGCCACACCTTGAGTACTGTGTCCGGTTCTGGGCTCCTCAACTCAAGTGAGATGTTGAGGTGCTGGAAGGTGTCCAGAGAAGGGCAACAAAGCTGGTGAGGGGCCTGGAACACAAACCCTATGAGGAGAGGCTGAGGGAGCTGGGGTTGCTTAGCCTGGAGAAGAGGAGGTTCAGGGCAGACCTCATTGCTGTCTACAACTACCTGAAGGGTGGTTGTAGCCAGGTGGGGGTTGGTCTCTTCTCCCAGGCAACCAGCAACAGGACAAGGGGACACAGCCTCAAGTTGTGCCGGGGGAAGCATAGGCTGGATGTTAGGAGGAAGTTGTTGTCAGAGAGAGTGATTGGCATTGGAATGGGCTGCCCAGGGAGGTGGTGGAGTCACCGTCCCTGGAGGTGTTCAGGAAGACTGGATGAGGCACTTGGTGCCATGGTCTGGTTGACTGGATAGGGCTGGGTGCTAGGTTGGACTGGATGATCTTGGAGGTCTCTTCCAACCTGATTGATTCTATTCTATTCTATTCCTTGACAATAAAAAACCCAATCAAAAAGCACGATGTAAACTTGCTGAAAAAGAGGTGATGGTGACCAACACAACCTTTTATCAGGTAAAACACCTTTGATAGTAGTAGGTGTTTTTTAAAGGAAAGATAA
>WAAF01003169.1:0-24565 GCA_013400475.1 Tricholaema leucomelas
GTGTCAGAAGGTGCACATCTAGTGGATGTGACCTATAAGCTAAGTATTTTTCAGCATGCATTTAAAGCTTTGAGAATGTATCAAAGGTTGGGTAGGTGGCTGGGTAGTTCAGTAAATGACTTTGATAGCTAACTATTTTCAGCAGCTGAATTTTAATGAGTCTTTCAACTGTTGCTACTGTGTTTAATCCGCTCACTTAGCGTTCAGCATTAAAGAAGCTTTCTAGAAGGTAAATGTTGTCCTGATTACAGAAGAGGTTAGTTTGATTGTGTTTTGCACAGACCTTGTGTTAAGAGTTCTCTTTTTTTAATTGAGAAATTCATGTTGTGCACACAGATAATTAGGATCGGTGAAGAGTGTGCTTCAAAGTACACCTCCAAATATACAATTGCTATGTTAAGATAAGTAACTTGGAGTGCATGCAGTTATAAACTCAGATTCCCATTCCCTAGCAGTGGTCTTATGGCATATCCTATATTTGTGAGTGGGTTCTCCTTTTTGATTTGTGACTTTAATATGTATTTCATAGTTAGCATATAGCTGAGTAGAGTGGGAAGGATGGCAAAAAGCAATATCTTCCATTTCCTTTTAATTTAAAGCAATAGTTTCTCCTTAATTTACTTGATAGTGATGCTTATCATCTGTTAAAACAAGTGAGCACAGAGCAGCTGCCCTTACAGGCAGGGAATACTTTAAAACATGTAAGGTGCCAATGTGAACAAAATGCAGTGGTATTTCTGGTAAGTATGCTTAAAATAAAAAAAATCCAAGAGCTTTGATCAAATGCCAGCTCTTACATCAGTCCTCTTCGTAATCTTTCTTGCTGATCTGTGACCTTGACCTTGCGTTTGTGTTTGTATGTCAAATCTATTTTAAGGATGGACAAACTAAGTTCAGTTTAATAGGATTTCTACTCCAGCTTCACAGATTACCTCAGTAAAATTTAAAAACTAAAATATTTGATTCCATTATTTCACTTTTCAATTCCTCTTTCACATTTCAGAGAGCCTGAAAAGACTACATTGCAATTTTCAGAATTTAAATTTAGGAATGCTTCTTAAGAAGGCATCTCTTCTTTCAGCCAGAAACTTTTCTGTACTCAGCACAGAATTTCTGCCTGAAGAGCAGATTTCTTCTTGGAGAATCTCAGCAGTGGCAGTGGTCCTCTTGCTTTCATTTGACACAAGTGCAGTTCAGCTCCAGAATTAGGAGGCCCTGTTTTGTTCTTCCTCATGCCAACCTCATAGCCAGGTTTCCCTTTCCCAAGTGGAGAATTGTGAAACTTGGGAGGGTCTTGGGGATTTCTTTGGATGATGATGAGGTCCTTAGCCTGATTTGCCTTGTAAGAGCACAGGATGCTTATGTTATCAGAGCAGGAAAGGCAGCAGGCACACATGACTGCAGATCCACAAACCTAGACAGGGCATTTCAATGCACAGTTTCTAACCCAGTGTATTTCATTACTAGCATTGGTTCTTTGTGGTGACTGAGATAGTCTTTTCCTCTAGAGACTGTGCATTTCAATGCGCAGTTTCTACCCCAGTGTATTTTATTGCGAGCATTGGTTCTTTGTGGTGACTGAGATAGTCTTTTCCTCTAGAGACTGAGATAGATCTCAGCTGTGATGTTCTGGTGCCACATGCATTTAGCAGGGATCTTGAGCAGAGGCTTAATTTTAGACTTATGCTAACGTGGCAGTGAAGTTGTTTGGTGTAACTGACACTCTGGACATAAGGCTTTATAAAGACTTTGGTTGTTAGCTTGACAGGCACTATGAAAGTTGGTCTCAAATTAGCTAATACTGATGTGCAAGTATGCAGTAATAGATTTATTTTTAATATGTATGTTGGGGGTAATTGTTTTGTATGTAGAAAATCACACACTTCCTTTAAAAATCAACCACATCTGTATTGTTTTGTGTTATAAAATGCTAAGTGGGTGCCTATTTCCACTTCCTTGACATGAATGGAACAAGCAGGAACAAGAGACAATCTTTTCTTGCCATTTTGTAGCTATTTCCTTCAGTTAGCACTCATCAAAGACATAAAACTTGTTAGTAAAAACTCTGATGCTTTCTGACAGCATATTATCTTTATCATTAAAATACTTTTAAAAAAACTTAAAATCCTTTAACAAGGGGACACAGTCTAAAGTTGTGCTGGGAAAGATATAGGCTGGATGTTAGGAGGAAGTTCTTCACAGGGAGAGTGATTGGCATTGGAATGGGCTGCCCAGGGAGGTGGTGGGGTCACTGTCCCTGGAGGTGTGCAAGCAAAGCCTGGATGAGGCACTTAGTGCCATGGTCTAGTTGATTGGACAAGGCTGGGTGATAGCTTTGCCTGGATGATCTTGGATGTCTCTTCCAACCTGGTTGGAAACTAGCACATTTCCTTAGGTTGAGGGGTGGTTAAATACATTACCTTGCTAGGCATTAATTATTCCTGCCCCAATTTCATAGCAGTGGACACAGCTTTAATTAGTGTTAAATCAGTGTTTTAATTGTTGTGTTTTGATTTATGTCCAATTCTTAATATTTAAGAGCATTATTAACAAAGTGACCAGTTTGAGAAGGCTTAATAGTTTACTTTAGGATTTATGTTATGAATGGGTTTAGATCAACTCTGTCACAGTGGTAAGATGAGGCCCTTCTGTGACATTCTTCACAGGATGTTAGCATCTTTTCTCTGGGTTTTGCTGCTGCTAAATCTTTATTTCTGCTTTCTTTTTATTGATTCTTTCAAGAGGAAAAAGTATTTTTAATTGTAATCGACCTAGCGAACTTCTCCCTAATGCAGGTTTTTCCTTTCCTACTCAGCTGAAATTATATGAGTCTTTTCTGTGTCTATAAGCTTTAGAAACTTGGCCTCTACAATATGCTTTCAAACAGAAACTCTCATTGTCCTTCCAGTCACTTAAAAAAAATCCCAGATCATCTGAGTCTTTAACATGACCTTATGAGGTTTCATATATATTTAAATACTTATGAAACTGTGATCCCATGTTTCACCTTGCTATAGAATGACTGTGTATTTATGTTCAGTTAGGTGCAACCTATTCCTCTGAAAATTTAGCAAGTGGCTGTTGTTCATAACTAACCATGAAACACTTGCTCACAAACAGAACACTACTACTATCAAGAAAAGCCATGCAAACAGTAAAGTGACTTACCATCCAAGATGTACAACTGTTCCAACAAATCTAAGAAATACACAATTTTATTGTAATGCTGTGGATAAATGGAAGTATCTTTTGAGTCCATCCAACAAGCAGAAGGTCAGAGATGTGGAAATGCATTGTCTGCGTGCATTGATCATAACTCAAAAAGCATGATTGTCCAGAAGAGGACATTGATTTCCTCAGGTTTCATTCTTGGGGAGCTGATGTAGAGTTAAACATGTAATCAGTAATTTGGTTTTGTAGGTTTTGGGGGGGAATGTGTATCTGATTGTTAGTTGGTTTTAATTGCTTATTTATAAGCAAGTGGCTTACAAAGATTGCAAAGATGCATCCCTTGTCAGTTCTGTTGTACCTACCAGTGTACTACTCAGTTCTCTATCCTGAAAACAGATCTTGGTATCTTTTTTTTTCCATAGAATCATAGAATGGTTTAGGTTGGAAGGGACCTCAAGGATCATCCAGCTCCAACCCCCCACCATAGGCAGGGACACCTCCCACTAGAGCAGGCTGCTCAAGGCCTCATCCAGCCTGGCCTTAAACACCTCCAGGGAGGAAGCATCCACAACCTCCCTGGGCAACCTGTTTCAGTGCCTTACCACCCTCACTGTAAAGAACTTCCTCCTAACATCCAGTTGGAATCTCCCCTCTTCCAGCTTAAACCCATTCCCCCTTGTCCTAACATTACTAGACCGTGTAAAGAGTCCCTCCCCAGCTTTCCTGTAGGCTCCCTTCAGATACTGCAAAGCCACTCTAAGGTCTCCTCGAAGCCTTCTCTTCTCCAGCCTGAAGAGCCCCAACTCTCTCAGCCTGTCCTTATAGCAGAGGTGCTGCAGCCCTCTGATCATCTTCGTGGCTCTCCTCTGGACCCGCTCCAGCAGTTCCATGTCCTCCTTGTATTGGGGGCTCCAGAACTGCACACAGTACTCCAGGTGGGGTCTGACGAGAGCAGAGTCAAGGGGGAGAATCACCTCCCTTGCCCTGCTGGCCACACTTCTCTTGATGCAGCCCAGCACACGGTTGGCTGTCTGGGCTGCATGTGCACACTGCCGGCTCATGTTGAGCTTCTCGTCGACCCAGACCCCCAGGTCCTTTTCCTCAGGGCTGCTCTCCAGCCATTCATCACCCAGCCTTTTGTGTGTGTGCTTTTGGTTTCTTGAATAAGAATTAACCAAAAGTCTTTTTGCTTACTCTGCTTACTATACTTTTGAGCTTTGATCAACACACTAGCCCAAGTTAGTTGAGATTTAGTCATATATGCTATTTCTGGATTTTTGTCCTTATTGGGCATGGGGTAGTAAGTAACTTCTCTGCCTTACCATTGAGTTTCAGATTTTGCTTTGTTTTGGTGTGGTAGTGTTTGGATGTTTGGGGGTTTGTGGCGATTTTTTTGTTTGTTTGTTTAATTTTCCCCTCCTGACTTGTAGGTTTTATAAAGTAAGCTTCAGAATCGTGACTCACATGGAATTTGGGCAGAAATGTATGCCCGTGGCCTTGCATAAGCTGCGCATTGCTTGCTGGAAGAAGTAGCTGAGGTGGCTTCAGTACCAGCACCGGACAAGGGACGGCAGACGAGCACTGTGCTTCGCAGGGAAGGCGTCCCTTGCTGCTGGGCTAGGCTCGCTCTGACTCCTGAGCTGTCTTGGCTCTCTCTTGTACGTGTCAGTCTGCAGCACAAACATACCTTTTTCCCCCAGCACTGCCGCTCTCAGGTTGCTGTTGTCACGCTCATACTGTCACCTTTGAGGGCAGAGCAGCGCATCAGAGCTAAATGGACGTGTCTTTGCAGCGTGCTTCCCTAGGGTTGGGTAGAACTTGCGATGTAGCCAGCTCTGCTCAGATCTTTGGTCTTTCATGTGAAAATGTTTTGCTGCTGAGCTGGAGACATTCTGAATTTGGTGTCTGCCCTCGCATGGGTGCAAACATGCACAGACTGAATTGCCACCTCCTGGAAAGGCTCTCTGCATAAATATGAAAATCTCTCTGACATTTCCACACGTCATTTAAGCAGACAGTGGAAATTTCATATTCCCCTTGATATATATTACGTCTCGTCCTAAAGCTTCTCATTGACATAAGGTGGTATTGCATGGTCTGGGTGAGTCACAGATTCCCAAACTGTAGAGAATCCCATATGAAATCTGAGGAGCAGAGGGACACCGAGATACGAGGTGTCTGAATTGCCCTTTCCATACCCCTGGAGGAATATGTAGGAGCAGCCTCTCCTTCTTTATGTGCCCCTCGGGCCATGATTAACGGTGACAGCAATTAGCATTCACATTTTATCGGTCTCTTAAAAGCCAAAGTAAATCTAAATAGTCCCTACTGACAGAATAAGTGAGATTTTTTTTCTTACAGTTGTTAGCTTGCTTACACTTTATTCCAGTGGTCTGTTAGACCTAACAGGAAAATGTTTTTTCTCATGTCTGCTGTGCTGTCGCTTTTCTGTTCCTGTCAACGTTATGTGACTTAGGGACTTCGGTGTTCGCATACTTGTGGAAAATTGACTTAGCATCAATTTGAGCTGTCGAATCAGCTGTTAGGGATTCTGTTTCTGCGGTAGTTTTCAAAATCCTACTGTTAAAGCTGCTGAAATCGCCGGAAGGTTTCGACCGTGCTGGTTCGAGTCCATTCCTTTCTCACTCTCTTCCCCCTCTCCTCCCCACCCCCTACTAAAAAAAAATTACCACCCCTTTCCGTTCTCTAAAACGTCTCTAAGGAAAAAGTAAGGACAGCAAGAGGGTGTTTGGCAGTACACAGCTTAATTGAACGCTAGAGAAAAGGCTTTTCCATGCCTTACACCGCTTGCACGGGATTTGGCCGTGGAGCCGCGACTCCTTGGCAGGGTTAGCAGAGTGAGCAGCGCTGCCGTGTGCTGCCGCGGGACAGGCAGCGGGAACGCTTCTGCCCGGGACGGGGGATGCCGGCTCCCTGCCGGGGTTAGGGCCTCGGCAGCCCCCTCCAGAAATCCTGGCGGCAGTGGGAGATCCTGCTGCAACACGATTCCCCGTGTGTCCTTTCCTGACTGAGCTGTGTAAAAGTGGCAGGCTATCCTTTCCATCTTAAAAATGTCTTTTGGAGTCAGTCAGTAGGTCTAGCGAAGGGGAGTGTATAACATGCCAAGCTCCTGGCTCAAAGTGATATCCTATGGTTGTAGGAGAGGAGCCTGATTTTTATTCAGTTTTCCTGATTGATTAATTAATTGTCTTGCTGACTCTCAAGTTATTTTGAATGCAACCGTGGAAGAATTCATTCTTTTGGGGAGATGAATTTCCACCACCACCTGATTGCTTTTGCTTTTCTTTTCCTAAGTTACATTTGCAAAGGAAACCTTCCAAACGTCTTGACGGCCTGAATCAAAATCGTGAAGTGGTCCCAGCTGCTGTATTCACTGTATTCTGACATAAAGCAGGGATTTAGCAGAGCACTTAAATACTTGATTCTCTTAAAACGCAGGCTTAAGTGCTGTTGAAGTACCTGCCTGTTTGTGCAGCCCTGTGGATTTGGTACTGGAGTTTTGAATCACGCCTGTTTCGCTGCTCAGAGCAGAAAGAGTCAGCCCAAGTGCTTATACCACCACTCTGAATGCGTCCTTCCTGCTTGCTAGAATCAGAGAGGTATGAATTGAGCTTAATAACTAAGTAATTCTGGGACAGCTAGTGTTAGAGTTTTAAGGCTATGCTCATCTTCCCTACTCGTGTTTAGTTCATTGTAAGACTCCTGCAATTTCCGTAGCATCTAGGAGTTTCTCTGGAGACCTTAATTTCATTGTGCTCTGCAGCATTTCCCTGCAGGCAACAATAAGGATGGGAAATCGGTTAATATCCTACGTTTTGGGTACCTAGAGCTGCTCATGGAGCTGTTGAGCAACACACAGCCTTAAATATATTTATCCTCAATTATCTTTCTGAGTCTGCATCTCTTATTACTCCATCTGGGAAAACAGGGTACAGAAAAGTAAAACCAGAAGTCAGACAGCCCGTCTGCAGCACAGTGGGTAATTGGACCCCTGGATCCCAGGCTGCCACTGTAATCACTGTACTACATTCCTCAGATCTGTAGTAATTAAAATGACTGACTGAGCCATTGGTTGATGTGGTGGGCTCTAGCTTTTACATTTGGGATTATGAGAATGGGAAGTTAGTGATCTAGTGAGAGACCATTTTTGTCTCTTCAGTAGCTTCTAACCATTAGAACAGTAAGTGTATTTAATAACTGAAGACTTTAATTTGACAGATCAGTTTTTTAACTTTACAAAACTCATGTTTCAATTCAACCTAAAAATGGAAGATAAAATTACTACAGAATTTAGTAGTCATTAAAGAACAAAATGCATGCTTCATCTGTATATATGTCTCTGTGTCTCAGTCTTTACTAATAATTCAAAAAATGTGCATGAGTATGGATAATTTTGTTATTAATAAGTATTCATTTGGGTGATCTCATAGCTATTGACAGTTTTCTAAATGAATACCATAATAGTTTCTGCAAGGTTTTTTATCAGATGGTGAATGAAAACTACAGACAATGACACCTTGAGATCAAATTTCATAAGTATTCTCCATTAGATTGTGCAACCCTAATACTCAAATAAGACATGTATAGTGTTAATTTACTGTTCCATTTAGCAAAGGGATTTAACTAGATATACTGGTCAGAGAGATTGAAAAAATGGCTTACAACTGCCATTTTGCTGGGTTAAAACTGAGAACTGTGCTTGGTTTCTTAAATGGCAGTAGCTAGACTAACTAGGAGAGTGCTGTTTAGAGTCTCCAATTAGGTTTTACAGTTGAGAAGCTTGTTAATTCGAAGAGTTTTTTAAAAGTAAATATGACTCAGATGTTGTGGTTTCACCTCTTAGAAGATGTGTTCTCAAATTTCATTCTCTTTTGCAGCAGTGATACTTCATGGTAGGCAAAGGATCTCGAAGCTTACTATAATCATTCTTTTCAAATCTTTGTGAATATGGTTTGCAAGCAAAGAACAACAACAGCAACTGCAGAAGTAGAATTAATGTTCTGAATATAGTTCAGTGCACATTTTAGTATTCTGTTGTCTTCCCTATTCTGCCCACAGTTTCTCCCCAGACATTTTAAAAGGCTGGAGAACTGATTTCTCATGGTATGGTCCACTTGAGGAGTGTCTCTCCAGGTTACAGCATTTGTGCTACAGTTCCTATTGCTGCTTTAGTTCTGTATAGGTAAACATGATTTAATGAACTACAACTGCTGCATGCTCTTGGAGGTTCTGAAAATAGTCTCAGAAAAAACAAGTGTTTTGTATGCTAACAAAACTCTGGAAGAAGATAGTTGAAGCAACACAAAGGTGTACATATACAGTAGTTATGTGGTCAAGAAAGCACATCAATTTAGCAGTTTTTGTCACAGTTTATTTTTCAAGTCTAGAAATTAATAGCTATTAGAAGTTAACGTTAGAAGCTAATTGCAGCAATTTTACTTCAGCCCTTACTGGGAACTGTGAGCTCTATTGTTCTAGGGCTCTTCCTTTCTCTTCTTTATGCTTGTGTGGGGTTTTTTTCCTTCACCCCTTTCTGTGGTTCTGGTAATATTTAATACTGAGGAGAAGCTGCAAATATTTCATTGGCTCCAGGGAAATCCTTTGGTGCAGTCTGTATGTTTTTTAAAAGGTTACTTAATGGTTTGCCTTTGTGTCTAGCTAAATATCCATTCCAAAGGAGTTTGGTTTTCTTTTTGTCCACAATCCTGATACTGGAAGGCAAGTGTATTTGATTCAAAACTCACTGGAAATGCTTGGTGATGAGATTGGCCATCAAACTCTGAAATTTACTACCTGGTTTTACATGACAAATAAGGTGTACATTTATAGACTTTAGTGTATTTTCATTTCTTGGCAGATGACTTCATCATATTTGTATCTTGTACATTAAGTCATGTAAGGTTTTATAATGCTGTGATACTTGTTGCAGCACTAGATCAGAACAGACTTTTTAGGATTGCTGATGTGTAAAGTACTTTTCAGGTTTAATTCTCTTTAATGAAAGCTTCTTTACATCAAATTCTGCCTGTAAAATTATCAGTATTTCCTTTGTACTGAGTATAGTTACTGGATGTAAGCTGTACTGGCTACAAGTGTCATCTGCTGCAGCAGGCTTTTTGAGTACGCAAGAGACTTGCATAAATGCACTCTAGGGTTTTTTTGGGGCTCTTTTAGAGCTGCAGTGAGTAAAGTTTAACTGAATATTGGCTCAATGGTCCATTTCCTTGTAACTTTTATCTTAAAGGTCACCTGTAAGGTTTGCTTGTATCAGGTAGTCAGAAATCCTGAAAAAAAAAAAACAATTTATCATTTTAAACAGAAAACATAGTATCAAGTGCTGCTCACTCCTTTTTAAGAATGAAAAGCTAATTTTTCAGAAGTTGAAAAAATACCTTTTCCAGATAAGCTTCCTTCTCAAGTATTGAGGAAGTAAGTCTTGTGTATTGATGCTGCAGTTGCTGCATACTTGATACTTGGGAACTTTGAGTTATTATTTTTTTTTACTTTGCCCCCCCGAAGGATTTGTTATTTCTGATTGGGATAGTTTGGGAGTTACCCCCCACCCCTTTACCCTCGATTTCACCCAGACTAGACTCAGACAGCTGGAAATTAGGGAATGAGCTTTATATTCACATCTTGGCACAGAATACAAGCAGATACTGACTATGTATTACACATATTCACAGCTATAGACAGAAATATCCAAGTTGAAAGTAATACGGAAACACAGTACCCCTCCCAGAAATCAGAGTCCCCAGGAGGGGCTCCCAACCACCCTTCCACCTTCTTTCCAACCTTCTCTCTTATCCCAGAATCTGCCTTACATGCAAGGTGAGTTGGAAGGTTTGGCAAGGGGAGGTTAGAAGCAGAATGATTAGCTGGATTACACAGATTCCAGCTCGAAACAGTTAATATGGCAGAAGCGAGGGAGAAACATAGGCAGCGACAGACTGTCTTATCTATGCTTGTGTCCGTGTTTTTATACATCTCAGCAAGCCTATGAGTGCAGTAGACATCACTATTGTTTCCTTTTCACAGCCTATCATCTAATTTTTCTCATTAAAATATTCCAATTACCTTCAAACCAGCACACTGATTGTTGCTGTTTTTCAGAGGTGCACAAGTCTTTGAAGAAACAACATGAGCAGTAATTTTTTTATTAGATAAATCTGTATTTAAGTTGTAGTTACTTATTTAAACTCTGTGTGTCTTCTGCAGGTAATTATGTAAATGCTGGTTAATGCAGTTATGTGTTTAGGTGACCCCAGCAAAAGTTACCAACATTTCATTTGATATTTAGATACGTGGGTATGTTTACTAACCCTACAGTGCTTTGATGTCATTTTAATTCTTGTTGCTATATTTCTTGAGATCTAGTGTTCAGAGTTTTAAATAACTTTAAAATCTTAGTAAGGGAGCACAGGGGGATGACTCCTCTTTTAATTTTATTTTAGATAAGAGAATTTCTTGCTTCCAGTTGCCTTTAGTTTTTGAATTAAAAAATAACCTCTGAGAAATAAATCATAAAATATTTATTTACTTAAAATGAAGCAAGGATTTAATCTCTGTACATCCTTTTTACACTTGTAAATGCAGGGTTTCAATGGGCTTTTAGTCTGTGAAAGCAAATTGAATAGTTATGTGGAAAGACACTTAGATTTGCTTGTGTTGAATATTTATTCCAGTTTAGAATGAATGAGTGAGGGGATAAACCTGTGTTTATGGAACTGTGGTGACTGTCTGAACTGTTCATGCTGTCATTGACCAGTAAGATAACTAAAATTGAAGAGATGCATCTAGCATAAGTGCCATTGTACTTCTTAAAACAGCTTTTTGTAGCGTACCACCTCATTCAAGAAAGTATTGAGTAGAGATGTTCCATATGCTTTGGAAGTAACAAAACTTAAAGGGAAGACCCAAGGGTTTTTTTTAATGGTAAAAATCCTCCAGTCAAGGGAGGATTTTGATAGCATGACTTATGTTACATCAGGAACATAAGTAAGCTTTCACCACTACTATTGTGAGTTTTCTAATGACTTATGCTAGCTCAGATTTATAAGAACAAGATTTCTTCCCTTTGCTCCTCAGGAGTAACTAACAATGAAAAATCCAGTACAAAACAGCACCAGTGATAACTGTTTCTATTTTAGCAAGGTCATCTACCTGCCAAACAAGGATGTGTTTGCATGTACAATGCTACCTGTTCTACTATTTGTGAACAGATTCAGCAGGAACTTAAATGTTCTGAGTATTTATGTTATAAGAAAAAAGCTTAATGAGGCTGTGAAGTAAATTCCAATGTAACTTTTTTTGCAGTGATAGTGATTTAAACTTTTCATGTTTGCTGTTCCTTAGTTTGAGCTGCAGGATAGAAAAAGTTGGACCCTTGCAGTAGCTATGCTTATGATAGTTAACTTCTGTACAGAATTTTCTGCCTTGGAATTGTTTTCACAAAGTTCTCTACATTAGTTACCATGCACTTTCTCCCCTACTTGGTGTTTTATTTGTAGTGGGTTTTTTTTCTGTTGTTGCTTGAAATGGTGTTATTGCTTATATATTCCGAGTATCTAATGTGTTCTTGTTAAATAAAACAAACGTGTATCTGATGCAGTTACATCTTATCCTAAATATTTTTTTCTGTGTTGTTTGTTTGTTTTCACTTAGGAATTTTATGTGCTTGGTGGAGATGGAAAAGGATGCAAAACAAGCTGGCTTCCTGGAGAAAGAAGGCAGAAAATACTTGATGGAGCTTGGTTACTGTGGAACCACGTTTTGAGTGCTCCTCCAAGACGTCTTTCATACGTATTCTAGATATCAGCAGATTGATATGATTGGAAATCTGCCTCATCAAACAGTATACACTGGAAGAAGGCGACTTTGGAATATGACTTTTTGTATTGTTTCTGAAAGTCTGTCAGAGTACACACTAGACATCTGTCTACCTGTTTCTTAACTCTGCATCTCGGTTCAGCTACAGCAAAACTAGTCTTTGAAGTGAATAGAACCAGAGCCCTTTTGGAAACTCTTATTGAACATGACTCATGGAGAAGAGCTTGGCTCTGAGATGCACCAGGATTCTGTTGTTCTAACTTACCTAGAGGGATTACTGATGCATCAAGCAGCAGGAGGCTCAGGTACTGCAGTTGACAAAAAGTCTACTGGGCATAGTGGAGAGGATCAAAACTTTAAGATTTCTGGAAATATATTTCCTAACTGTCAAAGTAATGGTCCAGTTCTTAACACAAATACATATCGGGGATCTGGCATGCTGCACCTCAAAAAAGCAAGACTGTTGCAGTCTTCTGAAGACTGGAATGCAGCAAAGAGAAGGCGGTTGTCTGATTCCATTGTGGATTTAGATGGAAAAAAGGAAGCTTTGTTAGCTGGCGTGGTTGAAAATGTGCCTAAAGGCAAACAGGATAGCACATTACTTGCCTCTTTGCTTCAGTCCTTCAGCTCTAGGCTGCAGAGTGTTGCTCTGTCACAGCAGATTAGGCAAAGCCTTAAAGAGCAAGGGTATTCCCTTAGCCATGACTCTTTAGAAGTGGAGAAAGATTTAAGGTGCTATGGTGTTGCATCCAGTCACCTGAAAACTCTGCTGAAGAAGAGCAAAGCAAAAGATGAGAAGCTGGACAACAGCCTGCCCGATATAACGAAGAATCTGCCAAAAGAGAGGTTTATAGAATCTCCCCATGTGGTGCAGAGTGGACCTAAAGTGATAAATGAGCCATTGTCATGTGCTGCAAGATTACAAGCTGTTGCAAGCATGGTAGAGAAACGATCTAGTCCTGCTGCTTCACCAAAGCCCAGCGTAGCATGCAGCCAGCTCGCTTTACTTCTTTCAAGTGAAGCTCACTTGCAGCAGTACTCCAGGGAACATGCTTTAAAAGCACAAAATGCAAGTCAAATCGCAAGTGAGAGACTTGCAGCTATGGCCAGATTACAAGAAAGCACTCAGAAAGATATTGGCCAATTCGGTTTAGCAAAAGGAATGACAAGCCATCTCAATGGTCAAACAGCATCATCAACCAAAACAGTACCTAGCAAAGGCAATATAGCACCATTTCAGAGTTCAGTGGGAGTCATGCATTCACCTCCCAAAACTATGGGATACAAAAATACTGTGGAAAGGAGCAACCTGAAAACCTCTCCCAGCAACAGTTTGCTCTTGCACCTGCTGAAAAGCCAGAATACCACCAAACATGTGAAAGGGCATGAACAGAGTGAGAGAGCTAGCATTTTTGAAGACAGTAGCACACCAACGACTATCGACGAGTATTCAGACAACAATCCTAGTTTTACAGAAGATGACAGCACTGATGATGAAAGCTCCCATTCTAACTGTCTTCCTATAGACTTGTCCTTTAAACAGAGAGCAGATAAACCAGACACAGGTTCAGCTGCATCGCTGGATAACCTGACTCAGTCCTTGCTTCATAACTGGGATCCAAAAGTTTCTTGTCCAGATAACAAGGAAGACAAAGACACTCCAAAAGCTTCAAAGCTGAATCCCCATCAGAAAGTAACACTACTTCAGCTGTTACTTGGGCATAAGAGTGGAGAAAAGGTAGACAAGAGTAGTGACTCTCAGGGACCACACAGTGCATCTGATGTGGCAAAATTCACCGTACAGACTGGTAAAAGGACTCCTGTTACTGATAGTCCCAGTGCAAATCGAATGACTCCGTTAAGCACTCCACCTTTGCTGGCTTCTGCAAAAGCAGACTCTCCTATAAATCTCTCACACCAGTCGTTGGCCATCAAGCGCAGCTCGCCACCATACGCCTGCCCCAGCCAGCCAGACAGACTGGTGAATCCTGCGTCTAAACACTTGATAGACCTTTCCAAAAGCAAGGAGGTTCAAGGAGCAAAGCTGAGCAGGAACGATAGTCCCCAGAACTCTTCGGTATTCAGTGCCAGCAAGCTGTTGCAGAACCTTGCTCAGTGTGGCTTGCAGACTTCCATGTCAGGCGAAGAACAAAGAGCTAGCAAACAGCTGCTAGCAGGGAACACAGATAAACCTGTTGGTTTGATTGATAGATTGAACAGCCCTCTGCTTACAAATAAATTGAATGCACATGAAGAAAATAACAAAATATTCAGTTGTCAGCCTGCACCCACTGAACAAGGACTTCCAGGTTCAGAAATAGAAAATCTCCTTGAAAGGCGCACTGTCCTTCAGCTGCTTCTGGGAACTCCCAATAAAGGTAAAAGTGAAAAGAGAGAGAGGATGCTTTTAAGAGATGAAATTTCCCAAGAACAGACAGATAAGGCTTTGAATGAGCAAATATTGACGGTGAAAATAAAAACTGAACCATCAGAAGAATCAAATGTTCCTTATAATTCGAATGCACAAGTGAGAGAGTGCAAGGGTAACAAATTTCAAGGATTTGCTCATTCACTGAAGAGGAATACAGCTGCTTCTCCAGCATCTGAGGAGTTGAAGTCTGAGCCTCTTTCACCTCAAGATTTCTCTTTTTCCAAAAATGGCCTCCTAAGTAGGTTGCTGAGACAGAATCAAGATGGCTATCCTGCAGATGAGCTGGACAGGAGTCACCGAAACAATGAGCTGACACACCTCGAATCAAAGAGTCTTTGCACAGTACCAAAGAAGAGGAAGCTTCATGCTGAGCCTTTGGAAAGTCCATTAAAAAAGATGAAGAGTAATGTGTCTGATGCTGCCAACAATCACTCTTCTCCTACTGAAGCACTGTACGGGCCTTTGCTTAACAAGCAAGAACTGAAATTCAGCAGAAGTGATGCTGAATTTAAATATGCTGTAAGTCACGGCCCAAATAATGAAAGTGAAAACAGGAGTTGGTCTAGAGATGGTAAAGGCTTCAATGTGTTGAAACAGCTGCTTCTCTCAGAAAACTGTGAGAGAGATCTGTCACAACATAGGAACAGCATACTAACAGAGGGCAAGAAAAAAGGAAACAAATCCAGTGCAGCAATTAATAAACCTGAATTCAGCATTTCTGCAGTAAACGCATTTAGGGGAAGCCCTGTACAACAGAACAATTGTGTAGATCATAGAACATTTCAGTATCCTGTAGCAGTAAAAAGTCCTGCCAGTTCCCCCTTTCCTGAACATTTGGGGAGTACGATATCTAGACTTGAGTCTGACCAGTTTGGCATGTGTCCCATGCCCAATGAAAAAGGGCCCATAAGATGGGTGATCACAGGTATGGACAAGAATGATAATGAAAAGGACTCTCCAAGACTGACCAAAACCAATCCAATATTGTACTACATGTTACAGAAAGGTGGTAACTCTCTTAGTAGCCAAGAAGCACATGACAAAGAAATCTGGAATGAACCTTCATTTACTGATAGTTCGACTCATGTTACAGTCAAAGAGGAGCTGACATCTGATGCAGAGCTTAAAACTCCTTTTAGTAACTTAAGAAGCCCTTACAACAGCCATATGGGGAGTAAGACCTCTCATCAACATGGTGTGAATGGAGAAGTGCATGGACTTCTGGAAAAAGTGCTATCAATCAAAAAAGAGCCAGAATAAATTACAGCCTCCTCAATGAGTTTACAATCAGTGGTTTTGAATCTTTGTTTAAAACAAAACAGGAAAAAAAAAATTAAAAAAAAAAAAGGAACTTGCCTACTGTATAAATTCAGCATGATTTTAGAAGAGCATGGTCTAATTGAAACATGTTTTCATTTGATAAACTTTTTATTTTTCTGGTGATGTTATTTAAAATACATGTAGATAAAATTTGCTTTATGGTAGATTGTCACAAGGAAACTAGAAAGGTTGTAATTTGTACGAGCCGTTTATGTATCAAGCTTAAGTTATGAGTACTCTTTGATCAGAGTCCTATTTGGTTCTGCAAGTTTTTGGTATAACAAAGTGTAAAAGTACAGCCTAGGTGATGGTAATGCTGCGTTTCCCACACCCACACCCCTGTAAAATACTCCCTATATTTCTCTTTTTTGAAACCTGACCATAGAGACAGTGTACTTTTTCTTCCCCCCCTCCCCCCCCCCTTTTTAAATGTTTAATATGTTTTGTGAAATTTTAACAATAACTTCTAAAAATTGGAGCAGTCCGTCCAAGGTCTTTAGCTCATCCTATTGGAAAAAAATTGTGTCAGTGTTAATAATTGAAAATGCACTGAAATGTAATTTTTAGTGCTTCCAGAATGTTTCTTCTTATCTTAATCTCCATTGTGGTCCTGCCAGAATGGTGGTGTAAAATCTGGTTTCCTTCCTTGCCCTGCCCCTGACAAATGCCTTCCTCAAAATCTTTAGACATAGTTACCAGCTTTAATTAAGGCTTTTTCCTAGGTTTTTAATATACAAAAGGCAGAATTTCATAGGCCATGTGAGTACTGCATGAGTGCATTTGTCAGCACATTCCTATCACTTCCCTGCTTAAGAGGAGAAAGCCAAAGTGCCTCTTAGTGCAGTTGAGAAAGCTTAGTAAATATGTTTTGGGGAGGAAAATGGTGGAAAGTTTGTGAAGCAAATGAAAGAAATTGTCTGTTTAGCACCATCCTGTTCTCCCTACAGAGGAATACCAGCCACATTAAAGCAGCACATCAGACTTCCACCTGAAGATGCAATAGGATTTTATTGAAATATGTGTTGGCCTCTTCCTACAACCAGGGAGAAGGATCCATATTCTGCCAATATTTATTACTCTCTCAACAGCTGATGCATGGTTTAATGAACTACCCTTTCACTGCAGAAAAATCTGGCTTCAGAATAACTTTTCAGGTTGCACTAGGGATAAAATTGTGGGGTTTGTCATGTTCTTTAATGGATAGTGTGACATGTCCAAGAAATCCTCCTCTGCCCTTTTCCTCAGTCCCCACCTGTGCTGTGATTTGTAACATCTGGCAGTATCAGTCTGAGATGGGAGTAACTGAAAATTGCGGTCAAAGCTGTGACACTTTAAAAGAATCGCTGGCTGGGGAAGAGCCATGCAGCTCTGCTTTCCTATTAATGCTGTCAGTGTTAACTCCATTTGCAGCTCTCATTTCTCATGGGGGAGGAGGAGGACAAAATCCTGTTGCCCTAAATTATATATGTTATTGGCAACCAAAAGTCTTGCTGAACTTTCTCCTCCACTGGAAAAAAAAAAAAAAAACAAACCCAAACCCAACCAACCTCTGTAGCTTCTAATTTTGCTGCTAATCCCCTGAGCTATCAGCAAACAGCTAAGTAGCTGTCTTGGATAAGTAATAATAGCTACACTCTTTTAATTTTGACTGTTTTCACCGTAGGGAGTTGATGACATGACAAAACTGCTGTTTCTGTCCGTCTTGTGTTTGCATGCCAGAGATGAGTGATAGGGCATTTTGGGCTTTTCTTTCAGAGATTCTTTTTCCTAGGCCATTAGCTTGTCAAGGCAGAGCAAGCTGTTGTCCCCTCTTCCTCCCCTGCCCCCTGTGTGGGATCAGCTTCCTCTCTTTTCAGTGCAGTCCCTAATGAAAGGGACATCTCTGCCAGCTGAAAAATGCACCACTATTCTGTTTTGCCTCCCTCCTTAACAACCCCACCCCTGCGAGATACCTTCTTATAGAGAACACAAGTATTTGGCAATCTCAGTTATAAAGCATTCCCCCTGGTTTATATGAGAAATAACAGAGCAATTTAAAGATATATTTTTATGTTATTTGGATGAAGCATAATATATTAATGGGCTGTACAAAGAAGATTTATATTTTAAAAACCTTCACACAAATCTAATATCATTTAAAATGTCATTGTCTGAAGTATGAAAATAAAATTTTGTTTGTCTTTAATATTGCATTTTTAAGTGGCCCAATGACAGTTCAGGTGTCTCATAGAATAACCATTACTGAGAGGAAGTATATTTTGGATTGACAGTGGAACTGAGTTCTTTTTATGAGTCAACCCAGCAGAAATAGTAAAATGATGGTATTTATGCCATGCTTTCAGTGTCTCTTAAAGTCTTAATTGATTATTTTTCTTGAAACAACATATATATAGCTAGGAATATAGAATAATAGATGGTCCCCAGAGTAAATACAGGGCTATAATTTACTTGAAGGGCTCCACGGAAAAATGCAGCTTGAAGAGGCGTGAAATAATCTGGCTAGAAGAAAGTTCATCGGAACAAAGCTGAGAGGGAAAATTAAGAGGGGAGGGCCTAACCCTAACAAAAAGTAACATTGGAGTCTAGGAGTGTGCTTACCTATGTATTTATTCTACGGTAGTCTATTGTTATAATACATACTTTTGAACATTTAGTTTTTGAAGTTTCATAAAACATTTTAAGTTGAAATGTTAAGAGTTGACCAGTTAATGATTTAGCTTTCTTTGTAGAGGATGTTACTGAAAGGGTGTTACCGTTCTCACAGACGTCGGTAAACTGGCACACAGTTTAGGACTGCTGTTCGTGGAAAAATCTTACCTCTTGTAGACAGTGCAAGGCAAGGTTCTTGAGAGAAGGTAGGGCACGCCGACTGAATGCTCTTCAGGAAGCAGCCTCCTGTATGAGATTCTCCAGTATCCAGCAGGTTACCCCTCTGAAGGGACTTAAGCCTCTCTCAGATCTACCCAATCCATATTTACAGCTGTTAAACCTAAGGACCAAAGGTACTTTTAAGATTTTTTTTAAATGATTATTAATCTGGTAGCATGGGTGAGTAAAAAGGAGTCACCATCATTTTCCTTGGGGACTTTCATCACAAAAGTGGGGTGCAGGAACTGGGTTAGTTGCTTCAGCAGAAGGAGTGGCAGGGTTGGCTATGTTTTCCCAAGCAACTCAGGTCCTTGATTTATCCCAGTCCCTGTTGATGGAAGGACAAACCAAGGTCATCTGTTGAGTAATGCTCGGTATTTTTGACAACTGTCTTCCTGATTCAGTAGACATTTACTTGCAAGGATGTGTGTTTTGGCTTCCTCGCTCTGTGGGAATGAATGCTTCAAAGATAGCTCTGCAAACTCAGGAGGCTGAAGATTCAGTTAGGCCTTAAGGCTATAGGCTTGAAGAAAAGTAACGCCTTCTCTGATATTGGCACCTGTAGTTGTGTTGGTGAAGATGCAGGATTGATGGGTACTGTTGTGTGATCTCACTATCAAAGGTGCAGGGAGGGAGGAGAGAACACATCCCAACTGTAGCTGGGTCAGACTCTTGGGGGAAAGCTGCCTCTGCCTCTCAGAGCAGTGAAGAACTGAATGAGGGATGTGTTCTATACCACATTTATAGCTGTAATTACAGCCCTTTGGGATCTGTACCTGAACTACCTTCAACCTCACTTAACTGAGAATGGTTGCAGCAGTGGCAGCTGGGTTAACTGTCCAATGCCTTGCTTGAGGGAACACTCACAGGCTCGGGCCTCTTCACCCACTATGGCAGCGTAGCATTCGAGCCAGCTAGATGTGGGGGCTGACTTGTAACTTCCTCATAGCTAAGGCCCCTTCTCTCCAGAGGAGGGTGTACAGGACTTAGCTAACCAGATTTCTAGTGTCTCCTCTGCCAGAGTCTGAGGAAATGATGGGGAGGGGGGAGGGTAATGCAAGACCACAGAATCAGCAGAGGTGTTTTGCTGGAGGGCTTCTCTGCTGATACCAAGCGGCTCAGCTTGAGAAGTTGATAACCATTGTGAGATCAAAAGGGAAATCAGCCATAGCTTTCACTTTTCTTAGCCATTTACTCTTAGTAATGTTTTTAATTTTTTAATTTACGAATGTTTTTAAAAGAAAGGAACGAGTGGTTTAAATTTTCCCTGTGTTAAATGTTGGTGAAAGTATTACAGCTCTCATTGACGTCAGTGACATGATATTACCAGTTTGTTCTCTGCCACACCTTACAGAGGAGTAAACTGGTAAGTATATATTATATATATTTATATATAATGTAAATATATTGACTTGTTACACCTATAATATGTTGAAATTGGTTTTTAAAAGGTGATGTAAATAGTGGTTTCCTTAATGAAAAATACATATTTTGTATTGTTCTGATGCAAAGGAAAAAAGAAAAAAAACACAACAAACCCTTTTAATCTTTTTTTTTTGTTGTTGTTATGTATATTCCATGTATAACTGTAAATATGATCACATAAGTTTAAAAACTTTTGCATGTATGTATACAGTTGCAAGTCTGGAAGAATGTATAGAAAAATACTTTTATTTAAAGTTGTGATTACCTGCTGCATGAAAAGTGCATGGGGGACCCTGTGCATCTGTGCATTGGCAAAACAAAACGAGTCTTAAAGTCAGGTCAGTTCAAAACACAACAGTATTCCACTTCTGGACATGACTTCTGCTGTGGTATTTTAGCTTTGTGAAAGAATGTGCTTCAAATCAAAAGGGTCTGGGGGGAAAATAAAAGAGCAAAACTACTTCTAAAACATGAAGTACTCATACAACTATAATCAGTCATAGAAGTTCAGGACTCCATTTTTGCATAACTGAAATACTGTACCAGGACTATTCCATCCCTGTGAAACTAAGGAATATTGATTTTCATTGCCGTACATAAGAGTTTGGGATTTTACCACAACCGATTTTATTGTGATGTGTCTTCAGTAATTTATCTAACTGGTCTCATTTTTTTATTAGAAATTAATTTCCTCATGTGATGTCACAAAACTGTACATACTGCAGTGTGAAGTTTTTTTAAATCTTTCAGTGTTTACTTCCTGCAGAAGATTTGAATAAATGAGAAAAATACATTGTCTTGATGGGTTTTAAATCTGCTTTATTTTGTGTGTACTTTCCACTGCCGGAGCGGTAGCGTGCTCTTTGCATCACTGTTAATGTAAGTTTCTGACAGAATAGGATAGAATCAACCAGGTTGGAAGAGACCTCCAACATCATCCAGTCCAACCTAGCACCCAGCCCTATCCAGTCAACTAGACCATGGCTCTAAGTGCCTTATCCAGGCTTTTCCTGAACACGCCCAGCGACGGTGACTCCACCACCTCCCTGGGCAGCCCATTCCAGTGCCAATCACTCTCTCTGGCAAGAACTTCCTCCTAACATCCAGCCTATACTTCCCCCAGCACAGCTTGAGACTGTGTCCCCTTGTCCTGTTGCTGGTTGCCTTGGAGAAGAAACCAAGCCCACCTGGCTACAGCCTCCCCTCAGGTAGTTGTAGACAGCAACGAGGTCTCCCCTGAGCCTCCTCTTCTCCAGGCTAAACACCCCCAGCTCCTTCAGCCTCTCCTCATAGGGTTTTTGTTCCAGGCCCCTCACCAGCCTTGTCACCCTTCTCTGGACACGTTCCAGCACCTCAACATCTCTCTTGAATTGAGGAGCCCAGAACTGAACGCAGTGCTCAAGGTGTGGCCTGACCAGTGCTGAGTACAGGGGAAGAATAACCTCCCTCGTCCTACTGGCCACACTGTTCCTGATACAGGCCAGGATGCCATTGGCTCTCTTGGCCACCTGGGCACACTGCTGGTTCATGTTCAGCAACTATCCACCAGTACCCCCAGCTCCCTTTCTTCCTGGCTGCTCTCCAGCCACTCTGTCCCCAGCCTGTAGCGCTGCTTGGAGTAAAAAAGTATGACTAAAAGTATTTCAAGGAACTTGGGGATGCAGACTTCAGCAAGGCTACTGACTGGAAAGAGGGTCACGGAGCTGGAAATTAAACAATCAGATTAGCAGCTTCACTTTACAAAGCACTGTGTTTATGTTTTATTCAAATACCCTTCTGCTGCTTAACTTTGAAATCAGTGACCATAAACTGCAAACCTCTCAATGGGAGTTTTCATGCAAAAATAATTTTAAACAAATGTTGAAAGATTTTTTTCATGTCCCCTGTGCAGGGCAGGAGGAGGGGTATTTTCCCACTAAAATCTGCTTTGGTCTGTTCACAGAGAGGATGTTTTAGTTGAAATAATTTTAAGTTCTGAAGTAAAATGTAGAAAAGTGAAGACACTTGCCAGTAGGTAGAGGGAGGTGATTCTCCCCCTCTGCTCTGGGGAGACCCCAGCTGGAGTACTGCATCCAGTTCTGGAGCCCCTCTTACAAGAGAGATGTGGACATGCTGGAGCACAGCCAGAGAATGGCCTTGAGGAGGCTCAGAGGCCTGGAGCACGTCCCCTGTGCAGACAGGCTGTGGGAGTTGGGGCTGTTCGGCCTGCAGAAGAGAAGACTCTGAGGTGAGCTTATCGTGGCCTTCTGGTGTCTGAGGGGGCCTACTGAAAGAAGCTGGGGAGGGGCTTTTTAGGCTCTCGGGTAGTGACAGGACTAGGAGGAATGGAGCAAAGCTGGAGGTGGGGAGAGTCAGACTGGATGTGAGGAGGAAGTTCTTTACCGTGAGAGCCTGGAATGGGTTGCCCAGGATGGTGGTGAAGGCCCCATCCCTGGAGGTGTTTAAGGCCAGGTTGGATGAGGCTCTGGCCAGCCTGCTCTAGAGTAGGGTGTCCCTGCCCATGGCAGGGGGGTTGGAACTAGATGATCCTTGTGATTCTTTCTAACCCTGACTGATTCTATGATTCACTTTGCCCATGAAGGCTATACAAAGATATAACAGTGCAGCTACCTCATATTTTGTGTCTTTGAAGTTTATGCTGTCAATGAAAATCGTAGAATGGGCTAGAAGGGACCTGCAAAGGCCATCTAGTCCATAAATTATCCACAAAATTAGTTTTAAAACTCGAGATTCATGGAGTTAGAATTAAAGCATTTTGAATTGTTTGGCATCATAGAAGGGTAACAAAGCTGCTGAAAACAAGTCTTGGGGGAAGTGGCTGAGGGAACTGAGCTGTTTAGTTTGGATAAAAAGCAGCAAAAGGGAGTCCTCATTCCTGTCTACAACTACCTGAAAGGAGGTTGGAACCAGGTGGAGATTGGTATCTTCTCTCTAGGATCAAGTGTTAAGATGAGAGGAAATGGCCTGAAACTGTGCCAGGGAAGTTGAGATTTGATATTGGGAAAAATTTCTTCACTGAAAGAGTGGAACAGTTTGACCAAGGAGGTGGGGTCCCTGGAGATGTGTGGACATAGCATTTTGAAACATGGTTAGGTTGATGGTTGGACTTGATGGTCTTAGGGGTCTTTTCCAAACAACATTTTATGATTCCATAACTGGAATAGAATTGGGATAGTGTCTGTTTTCACAGATCTTCAAGTATGTGTATAATGCCACCGTTCCTACTCAGCTCTTCTTCAGAAGGAAAAAACCCTTGATTTGGCCTCTGCATACACACCTCTCTCTAAGTAGACTTGAGAGATTAATGCTATATCAGCATACAGCCACAGGCAAAAGCAATCTAGACAATCCAGTCTTCTAATGGCAGTGCAGCTTTGAAATGATTCCTGAAACATCCTTCCTCACTAACTGCCTTCCTTTGCTTTTAATTCTACCCACTAAGCAAAATCAGTGGTGTGCCTTTTATTTCTTAAGCGATGATGCCCTGAAACGGCTCCTTGGAGCACCTCAGTGTTACTGTAGGGTGTTTTTTGTTTTGTTTTGGTTTTTTTTTTTTTGCTTTTGTACTTGGAGAGCTCAGGCATTTGTAACAACTTCATTAATACTTATGGAATTTGTTGTGGTGTGACACCAGGTAGAACTTGCTTTGCATCTACCAGAACAAACAGACCTGTGAGCTGAGCATATGTTACATGATACATGTCCAGTGGAGTCATGAGGATGTTGAACAGGTGTTGGGTGTTAGGAAAAAGATCTTTACAATGAGGGTGGTTGAGCACTGGAACAGGTTGCCCGGAGAGGTGGTTGAGCCCCCATCCCTGGAGATACTCAAGCTGAGGCTCAATGAGGCTCTGGGCAACTTGATCTAGTTGAGAATGCCCCTGCTCACTGCAGAGGTGTTGGACTAGATGACCTTTAAAGGTCATATCAAACCTAGGTGATTTTATGATTCTGTGATAAATAACTGAGAAACATTTCATTCCCAAAGAACATTAGCAATATTTTCATAGTGGTTCACGATAAACTCATTCAAAAATGCTGCAAATCACCAGTGAGCTCTTCACTGATAGACCTGCTGTCATGTGGAATCTTTTTGATCTTCTGGTTTTCTCACAAAATGAAAGATAAATATTGTGCTGATTATTTTTCACAAAACAGCTGCTGCGTAAAAAAACCCTGAAAGTTTCAGCTTCAGAGATTTCAACATATGGTGGGGAAAAAAAATAGCAGTTGTTTATAGAATTTGCCAGCTCGTTCTTGTGCTTCTCAGTGAAATTAACTGTAGCATTATGGGTATCAAGGACAGATGTGGACCCTGCTAGATCATTTGAAAGCCCATGCATTGTAGAAATCTTTATCAGAGCAGAAAAAACTTGTTGCAGTACTACAAACATGACACCAAGGTGGGGGCAGATGTGGCTGGGGTGGAGGGCAGAAGGGCTCTGCAGCGGGACCTTGACCACCTGGACAGATGGGCAGAGTCCAATGGGATGGCGTTCT
>WAAF01003169.1:24603-50030 GCA_013400475.1 Tricholaema leucomelas
TTATTGCTCTCTACAGCTACCTGAGGGGTGGTTGTAGCCAGGAGGAGGTTGCTCTCTTCTCTCAGGAGGCCAGCACCAGAACAAGAGGACACAGCCTCAAGCTACGCCAGGGGAAATTTAGGCTTGAGGTGAGGAGAAAGTTCTTCACTGAGGGAGTCATTGGCTACTGGAATGGGCTGCCCAGGGAGGTGGTGGAGTCGCCGTCCCTGGACCTGTTCAAGGTAGGATTGGATGTGGCACTTGATGCCATGGTCTAGCCTTGAGCTCTGAGGTAACGGGTTGGACTTGATGATCTATGAGGTCTCTTCCAACCTTGGTGATACTGTGAGACTGTGTGATACAAATGCAGCCTGCCCTAGGTGATCCAAATTTGGCAGGGGGTTTGGACTCAATCTCTGTAGTCAAATAATTTCTGCAGTCCAACACCTAATAATCTGTGATTCTGTGATTATTCTTCATGGGCTGTTAACTTGGTCAAGAAAAAAGTGATTTTGAAAGTGAAGAATACAGTGACTGTGCTTTTATGTATGATACAGCTTAGCATGTTCAAGATGTGTAATGCACCTATGGGAGTGTCTCCAGGGACTTGATATGAGCCTTGAGCAGTAGCTAAGACATGCAGGTAATAATTGTTGATAATACTTTTATTTCATTTTGATTGTCAAAGTGACTCAAAGGGAGCATGGCATGAATTTGGGGCATGAAAATCCTCTCTGCAGATAAATTTCAGTGCTGGTGATGAAAGACCACATGCTGATCCAAGCTCCCAGCAGCCTGCTTCAATTTGGCTTTTTAAGGACTGCTCGCTCTTGACAAATTTGTCACTATTTCCAGGTTCCTTTTCTGATTAAACTACTCAGTATTTAACACAAAACATACATTAGTGACTTGTGACTGTGCCAGTTAGATATACTGGAGGCAAGCATCAAGTTTTAATCTTAGCATATGCCTTTGGTGCTTCTTGAGGTGCTGAGGAGAAATGGAGAAATAACTGTCCCCTGTCTTGGTTCTCTTTACCCAGTCTAGTTTGTGGTGGAGATACTTCCTCAGTAAACAGGAGGATAACTGGGCTATTTTAGAAGTTAGGATCAGTTTTGACTGAAGATGGTGTTGGCTTTTAAAAGTTCCTCCCTTTTGCATACTCAAATTCTCTGGAGCATTTCAGTACAGATCTCTAAGGTGACTTGTACAAATGAGTTGAGAGTAGCCACTGGGACATAAATACGTTCAACCTGTTGCTGTTATCTTTTAATATTTGCCTGTCTATACCTTCATAACTCTAGCAAAAGGTCTATTTTTTTTTTCTTTCAAGTTTTGGTTGACTAGAACCTATGCAGAAATCTCATCATTGGTACCAAGATGGACAGTAAAAGATTGCATTCATCATGTTTTAGAGTTAGGGTGCCCTGATGCTCAGTCTCTTGAATGCCGTAGCTTGGAAAAAGTGTTCTTGAGGTTCTGTGGAAATTGGAAGGAAGATCTTTTAATACCTCTGTTAGCTGTTAGAATTGTGCAGGCTTTTTTCCAAACGTGTTATTCACATTGGCTCTGAAAGAATACCTCTTGTGGTAATACTCTCATGTGCCTAACAAATGGCTGTATGCTGTTCAGCTTTGGTCACGCAGGAAGCCTATGCTCCTGCATGCTACCCCCATGTTCATATGTCTGTCTTTTGTGTTCATAAAATCGTACAATCAAACAGGTTGGAAGAGATCTCCAAGATCATCCAGTCCAACCTATCACCCAGTCCTATCCAGTCAACTACACCATGGCACTAAGTGCCTCATCCAGTCTTTTCTTTAATACCTACTGGGATGGCAACTCCACCACCTTCCTGGGCAGTTCACTGTCAAGAATTAGCAACATGAAGGTGTTTCTCACCTGTTGGGCTACAGCTAGAGAGAAGGAACTGGAAAGAAAGGGAAGGAAAAATCTTAGGGTAACAAGCTACAAATATGCTAATCTTAAGTGTTTTTTTATTTTCTAATCCCATCACATTTCCCTCTGTTTCGCATGGTTGCAGAGAGAAAGTCTTCATTAGCATCTGCAGCAAGAATTAGATACATTCAGGAGATTAAAAGCACGTGCAGTTACTCGTGTAATAGATAGTGCATTAACTACAGTTCAGTATCACTGCTTCAATATTGGGATATTACCCATGCAAGTTGACTTGCTTCCTAGTCCTAAATCAAAAGAAGCCTTTCGTTTCATTATGCAAAATTACTGGTGGCTGGCCAGCCTGTAAATATGCTTGAAAATCTGGAAAGAATTAATTTACCTAATTCTTGTATGTAGTGGTGTACCCATCTCTTATGTGAGCAACTGCTAACTCTCATGCTGTTGCTTCCTTTTCCTCTTCCCTATTATTGTAAAATTGAATGGACTCAAGCTATTACAAGAGCTTAGTTATCACCAAGAAGGGCAGAGGAGGGAAAACTAAGTATATACTTTTACACACAAACCTGCTGTGAAATAAGCATTTGTCGAAGGTACTATGTTATGCAATGACTGTACTGAATGCCTGTCTCCTCTACTGAAGGTAATCATCTGAAGCCTCCATTTCAAGAAGAGAGGTGATGACCTTTAGCAGCATCTATGCCTAGTATCACTTTATTTTAGAATACTGTTTACTAAGCAGAAAGAAGCAAAATTTGTCACAAAGTCCTTAAAAAAAATAATTCACAGGACATAGGATATTAGGGGTTGGAAGGGACCCAAGGAGGTCACCAAGTCCAATCCCCCTGCCAGAGCAGGACCATACACTCTAGCACAGATCGCAGAGGAACACATCCAGACAGGCCTTGAAAAGGAGACTCCACTATCTCTCTGGGGAACCTATTCCAGTGCTCTGTGACACTTACAGTCAAGAAGTTTCACCTCAACATAAGGGTGAACCTCTTGTGCTGCAACTTAAACCCATTGCTCTTTGTCCTATCACAGATAGCAAGTGAGCAGAGCCTGTCCCCTCACTCCTGGCCAGCCCTCAGATGTTTATAAACATTTACTAAATCCCCTCTCAGTCTTCTCAGACTAAAAAGTCCCAGGTCCCTCAGCCTCTCCTCATAAGCCATGCCATCCTGTCCCCTAATGATCCTTGTAGCTCTCTGCTGGACCTTCTCCAGCAGATCCCTCTCCTTGTTAAACTGGGGAGCTCAAAACTGAATGCAGTATTCAAGAGTAGAGTGGAAGGAGAACCTCCCTTGATCTGCTAGGCATACTCTTCTTAATACACCCCAGGATCCCATTGGCCTTCTTGGTCTCAAGGGCACATTGAGGGGGACATTGCTGTCCCCATGGTTAATTGGTTATCCTCTGGGACTTCCAGGTCCCTCTCCACAGGGCTGCTTCCCTTCAGTATTTCTAGTCAAGATTTAAGTGACACAGGATAAAAGGGCCAAGGACAGAGTAAGAGTAGGAAAATGAGAGAGGGTGTTTTTTTTACCCCCTCAGTGTCCTTAGCATGGTCTAGCAGGCAGCCTGTTGTCTGCTCACATGCTTTCCCAGAGGGAGCCTATAGTAGTGGTGCAGGCAGTGGTTGCTTCTCAGGGGGCCACATGCTGCCATTTGCATGAGACTGATGCAGAGAGCTGGTAGCTAGTGGTGGCTATTCTCACTGGTAACAAAACAGTGGCAGATGCTGATAGAGGATGAGAAGACAGTGAAACCCCCTGCTGAAAACGTTAACAACCCAAAGAATCGTCCTGTATTTTTGCACAGCATAGATTTGCAGTTGTTTATTTAGAAGGAGGAATAATGTTTTAAAAACAAGCAGCAGCTGTTGTATTGAATACATCCCACTACTTAAAACTTGCATAGAAGGCCTAAGGATAAGCTAGTTATACTAAGAGGAGACTTTTTATATCCGGTGGTTTCAACAGACTCACATTGTCTTCCTGCATCTCCTTAGCACTTGCAAACTTGGTTCACTTCAGTAAGAAAGGTGCTATTCCAATTTTCTTGTCATCTTTGTCTTTTGTTTTGCATAAACTAGAACAGCATGGCTTGCTGTTCGTTGTTTGCTTTCAAACTATGCCTATTCACGGAACACGTCCTGACAGGACCAGGAGCCACCTGCATGAAACAGGTCAGATTTCTATATTAAAAAGACTCCTCGCACATGTATCTGAGACAGTTAAGACAGCATGTCCTCTACTCCAGGTCCATGTTTTGATGTGTTAAAATGCAGAGCATGTGGTTTGGCCTGCCTATTTAGAGCACCTAAACATGAGGATTTCTTTTTGGATGGAGACATCCCTACAGATGATAGAACTTCTGTGATCTCATAATCTGTTAGATATGTCTTGGCACACGACAGATCACAAAGTAGAAGATAAATTTCACAACTCTGATCACTTTGGCTTCCTATCTGCATTGGTTATTTAGATCACACTCTAATCCTCCTACCTTGGTCATCTCGCCTGGGACTTTTGGGTAAAACTAGGTTAAAATGTGCTTGGACGAGAAACATTTTAGAAGTATAACTTACAGTGCCTTAAATGAGCAAGTTCGAAAGCCACTGAGAATGAAGAAAATGGAAAAAAGGGTTTTTGCAGCGAGAGAGAAACCAAAGCAGTAGCAAAGCACTGGCTGTGATTTGTACCTGAAATCTGTGAAAGCTGACCCCGGGCTTGCAATTGTGTAGCAGGCCTAACCTCTAATAGACTCGGACAAGTAAATAAGACCTTGTAGCGGGGAAAACACATTACTGTGACTACACTTGTGGGAGCCCGATGACAGTTTTTTCTCAGCCGAGCTACGCCTCACTGTGTTTTTCTCAACATAAAGCTCTTTCACTTAGGCTTAGTTCCAGCATTCAAGATTTCAGTGTGTCCTTAGCATGTGTTTATCTTCTGCCACTTAATTCTTCTATCAACAGCAGGGCGAGTTAAACATGGAGTCTATGTCTGAAATAGCTTTTCTTGAAGAAAGCAGTGCTTTTACACTCTCTAAGAAAGTTTTTGGGAGGAAAGGGGATCTCTTCTAGGGAGGATAAAAAAGTGGAAAATCTTTAAAGCTGTCTGTGACTCTGGCTGATCCAGAATGTTTGGATTTATGTGTAAAATAAGGAATTTTGGTGCAGGGAAATAAGGTATTTGGGCATTTCCTTTCTGTGTAGAGAAATGTGAACGAGCGTGCATACACCACCACATGCAGAAGATGAGCACAATGGCTCATGCAGACAAGAAAAACTGAAGAAGCTGACAGTGCAAGGGCTGGCATTTAAACCAGGAGGGGTGTATAGTGAACGTTCTTGTAGAGTAGCCATTATTTATTAAGTAGAGACAGAGTGAGTGGAGCTATACAGAAGTATAATGAGACATGCTTCAAGGAATTTGTAGCCTATTACAAACTCAGAAAAAAACACTGCAAGCCTATAAAGTACATTAAGTACTGGTACAAGTCAGCAGTAGTGAAGGAATCTGGCTGAGGTCATTGTTGAAAAGTATTGTGAAAGGAATAAATCTGGAAAAGGAGAGGGGAAAGTCATCTGAGGTGAAATTCTTTGGAAGACTTAAATGGACCTGGCTCTGTCTCCTGCATGGGGTGAATTTTATCCTTGACGCTAGGCAAAGATGACTTGCCATTCGAAGAGGCTGTCACGCAAAGGAGGAGAAAAAGAAAGCAGGTGGAAAAGGTTTTACAGTGGGATTGAAGGCAATGGGGAGAAGATTTGGATTTGTGGAACTATAAAGTAACAACTGACATGGATTTGGAGCTGGTCAAGAAGTGCTGTTTACAGATGGTGCTGAGCTGATTTTCCAGCGTTGTGTCAAGCTAGAGCATCCAGTATCGTACAAAATGTAGCAAAATGGTAAATAAAACAAGAGTAGAGAAGGGTTTATGTAATTGATAAATTCATTATGTAAGCATTGGTGTTCCTTGTTTCAGGAAGGGAGAGTATAAGTTTTTAGGTTGAGATAACAATGATTGCCGATGGCCTGTGTCATGTAGGTGATCAGAAAAGGGGTCTTTCACTGAGGGGTTCCCCGCTGATCCTGCAAAAAAAATCTCCCGTGAACCCAGGAATGAGTATGAAGATTAAAAATGAAGATCAGAAGTGGGTTACAAAAGAAGTTAAATCAGCCAGGGAGAAAATAAAGTGCGAAAACCCAACTTGTTTAATGCATTAGGAAATCTAGAATATGCTTTGAGGTGTTTGGCTAAAAGCTCTGATGTTCTTGGAAATGCTGCTGGTGCCCATGCCAACACATTTACAGCTAGCGTGGATACGTCTCCGCAGCAGCAGAGCAGTACTTGGCTTTGCAGACATGCTCTCAGGGCTTTGCATGAGACTGACCTTGAGATTTTAGCAGAGAAGTGAAGTGTCATCTGGATCTGAAAAATGAGCAGTAGTGAGGTAAAAACAGGAAAGGCTATGTGGAGAGAGCTGACTCCAGGTCCCTGGGTGCTGCCTTTGTTTATACTTAGATGCTTTTAACTAGCACAGAAGTATAGTCTGGTGCGTGGGTGGTCCCCTCACTGCAACCCAAGGCTAGTCTTTGCTTATTTAAAGGTTAGTGCTGACAATACCATCTTATCACTACAAGCTGAATTAAAATACAATGGGACTCCCTAGTAGTGAATTTGTGTCATGGAGGGGCTGTAGGCCCGAAAATAGGCTTGTTTCTATTCCTCGCTTTGTTTTTGCCCTGCCTGGACATGCTTGCCTACCCCAGACAGAGGAAAACACGTGGAAGGCACCTGGGGGGCACAACGGGCCTGGCGCCTAAAATGTCTGCTCTGCCCAGACCCACGGGGCAGTCACGTTGCATAAGCTCACGCGCTGGGCCGGTGGCTTGCTCGTGCTCTGCCCATATTTGGGGGTACCGCACCTGTGGACCTTTCCAAATATGGTCTGTCCCTGCCTGACGACAGAAGCCTATTGGACAGTGCTATGGCCGACAAACCTATCAACTCCATGCATTGCTAATAAATGGGGCAATCTAAGTAAACAAGGCACTCTCCTTTGCGTGTGGGCCCCCCCCTCGTTTGCCTTGGGGGCCTTCCTTTTGCCTTTGGCTTTTGCATGTTGCCTCCTGTTTTCGGCTTTCACCACCCTCTTCATTCTCCTCCCGTCTGACTTCTGCCTGAGGCTACTGCCTTTGTTCCATGACGACCTGCAGCTATTTCAGCCTGATCTTCTCAGACAGCGCGCCCCAGAACCCGAGGAACTGTTATCCCCACGGGGATCAACTCCGTGACTGCCTTCACCTCATTTTGGGGACCACAGATACCAAAACTCTGACTTGTGAGTACTCTCTTATTCAAGCATCAAAGGAACCTTATTGACTCCACCAGTGGCACTTTCTGCCATAAGACTCTCTGATTGGAGTTTTCCTCAAACCTATACTAAATTGTTTAACTCAATAGTAAATAGACATTCTGTAGAGTAATTTCACTAACAGTGTACAAAGAATTTGTGTGGGTTTATTGTATATAAGTTTGGGGAAATTTTTTAAAATATATTAATAAATTATTTAATAACATTCAAATCGGCCTCGGATCTCCCCAAAATTTAAATTAAACCCCTTTACAACAATTTGAGGGAATTATTTTTTGACTTCTGGTTGCAAGGGACTAGAAAGTATCAAATTGCAACTGATAGAGCATAGCTGTTGGGAGAATTACAAACCAGTCGTGGCTTCTGTATGGTGTTTGGTGATGTAGATGACCTTACTTGCTCTATAAATTGTGAAAGAATCTATCCACATCTTGTTTCATAATACTGCTGTGTACTCACTGGAGCTGCACACCTACAGTAGAGCCAAGCAGCTACAGGTAGATGAAACTGCTTGCTCTCTTCAGCAAACTCTGGGGAGAAGGGGGGGAGATGACCTTTCTTCCAAGTCTTCAAATCATAAATTTCAAGAACAAATTCTTTTGTCTTTTTTTAAATGACCCAAGAACATCTCTAGCCTTGGATCTGTTAAACTGTGAATACCTAGCCAGTACCTTTTTCACTGCGAAAACATGCCAGGCTTTTTTCGGGTGTGATATTTGGCTAACGCGTGTTAGTAACACCTCACTTCTGCAAACTGACCTTGTTTACCTCTTTTATGGAGAACACTTGAGAGTTAAACTAAACAGCAGTGCATTTAGATATAAATTTAGATAACCTGCATGCTGCTCCACAGGATCTGACTGTGCATTTGAGGGGATTTGCTGTTATCTTCAGTTTCTGCATTCTTCAAACCTTCAATCTGGAGCATGTGTTCTGGAATTTATTGCCCTTCTGCACTTACTTCATAACAGTGCAGACTCTTTTAAGTTAGTGCACTCAACTGTCCTTACAAAAAGTTTGCCTGTTCTAGCTATTCCTGTGACCCTATGAGAAAAACACCTACTCGTAGTAGACAGTCTCTAAAGTTTATTCATGTGTTGTGAGTAAAAGATGCAGAATACTTGATGAAGCAGAAGAAACATTTTGAAACAATTTAGATTTAATTGCGTACCAGATGACTCTTCACCTATTTAGCATTTTAGTGTGAATACACCCTCTGTGCGACTCTGGCAAAATCTGTTTAGAGCAACCACACAGATCTGGAAACTGAAACTTGCACTTTGGGAAAAAAAAAAAACATCTGTGGACTGCTGCCCCTGCCACATTACAGGAGTTTATTACTCTTAGGGGAAAGCTTAATAGTCTGTTAATTGAGAAGACAGAGATCTTTTACACTTGGCTGCACACTATTATTAGGAGCATGGCAATAAAAGGAGCAAAGCTTAGCCTACATGTTCAAGTAAAATTTTGCAGAATAAGTTTAACAAGATAGTGATGGATTATCTGTGCTACAATGTGCATGGCTCTCTGCAGAGCCCAAAAGGGCTAGCAGTAGTAATGAAAGCATTGAGTGCAGACAAAATTCTGCTGATTTTTATGTATCACTATGGACGAGGTACAGTTGTCTAAGCAAGCCACTTGTTTTTCAGCATTACATGAGAGCCAGCATTGTAACAAGAGCTGGGGTGTTTCTGGTGCTTCTGACTTATCACAGAGTTGCAACTCTGCAATCTGTATATTATCACAACAGTGTGGAGTCAGGCCTAGCTTGCAGCAAATTAGCAATTTTTCTGAAATTTCACCACTTTTTAAACTTTGCATCTGGACCACTGGATCAGAGTGAACACTGAGTTCCTTGAAGGTATGGACAGCTTGTTACAAGATGTTGCTTGGTTTGTATGCAGGCAAAACGACTTTTCACTGTGATCCAGACAGTACAGTGATTCACATAGTGGCACTGGTACCAGGACAACTCCAAACTCTGCCATGCTTGTGAATTTCAATCTCAGCTTTCACTGGCAGGCCCATCTTGAATCATTCCCATGTTTGGTTTGGGGTTTTGTTGCGTTGCAAGTGGTGTAGTGTGACTCTGAACTGCTTCTAACGTAAAAAATGCAAGTTTTTACTGCCACAACCTAAACAGCAAAAAGCTCACATCATCAAACCTGCAAACACTTCTGGGTATTGCATTTTTATAACTAAGTAAATTACAGCTCTGTAAACACTAAACAGAATCACAGAATCATTAGGGTTGGAAAAGATCTTTAAGATCACTGAGTCCAACCTCAACCCAACTACCATGACCACTAAGCTGTATCCTGAAGCACCACATCTACATGCTTCTGGAGCAGCTCCAAGGATGGCAACCTGACCACCTCCTTGAGTAGCCTATTCCAATGCCTCACCACTCTTACAGTAAAGAGATTTTTCCTACTATCTGATCTAAAGCTCCTCTAGCACAACTGAAGTTCCTTTCTTTTCATTCTATTGCTAGTTGGGAGAAGAGATCAACACTGGCCTCACTACAACCTCCTTTCAGGTAGTTGTAGAGAGCAGTAAGGCAATGACTTGATAAACTCTATTGTAAATGCTTATTATTGACTTAAAGGAAGTCAGGCAAGTGACTATCCTGCCAATATGAAGTCTATGAAATTTAGTTCTCAGGCACACTTATGAACAGCTCCTAGAGCACCAGTGTTGCTTTGCTTGGGCAGCTGCCTGAGCCCATATCTCCCTTCCAGGGGGAAACAGAGGTCTCTTTCAAGATTAACTGGGGGTTTGAATCTACATTTCTAAATCTAGTATGTTTCCAATGGATCTGTGTCACATACCATTTGGGAGAACATTATTTTAAGGCAATGTTTAGAGCATGGAGTAATGTAGAGAGCTTGCAAGTGTTCTGAAGCAGGAATAATGATTTCTTTTTTTATATTCATAGAATCATATTTGTGCATTTCTTTTCACCATGGTTTAGAGATGATAGAGGTTTTACAAAAGTTGGTTTTCTTTTTTTTCACCCAGCTGAATAAGTTAATTTCAGTATAAATACTCTTGTGCTGTCCTTTCGGTATCTGCTATGGGAGGGGAATTTACCCTCTACAAGTACTGACGCTAACAGGATATACACCAGTCTTTCCTCCAAATTGAACACCACCTGTTTCAATCAGACCTCCATCTCTGTTTTTGTAGATAGACAATTGGTTCCAGTGCTGAAAGCAAAGAGCTGGCAGAAGGCACTGCACCACGATCTGTCTGCTTGCAGAGAAGAGCCTGTAAGTGGTCAGCCCCTCACCCTGTGCAGCCCTTTTGGGAAGTAGGTGTCTGAGGGAGCAGCAAGCACTCACAACGTGTGTATTTTTAAAACTTTACAGTTTGCTGAAGAAGCTTCCTTTCATGAGAACCTCTATTGACATTAGCATGTAAAAAATGCTTTTCTTGTTCAAGTTAACAGTTGAAAGAGCTTGTTACAGTGCTACATTTCACAGGGATGTAGTAGGTATTCCATCTCATTATACTTTGACAGCAAACTCAATTGCAGAAGCACTGTAGATGACCCTTTCTCTTTCCAAGTATGTTGGGCAAAATCTTGATAGTATGTCTAGTAAAAACAGAATAGAATAGAATCAACCAGGTTGGAAGAGACCTCCAAGATCATCCAGTCCAACCTAGCACCCAGCCCTATCCAATCAACTAGACCATGGCACTAAGTGCCTCATCCAGTCTTTTCTTGAACGCCCCCAGGGATGGTGACTCCATCACCTCTCTGGGCAGCCCATTCCAGTGGAAAATCACTCTCTCTGTCAAGAACTTCCTCCTAACATGCAGCCTATACCTCCCCCAGTACAACTTGAGACTGTGTCCCCTTGTTCTGTTGCTGGTTGTCTGGGAGAAGAGACCAACCCCCAGCCGGCTTACAACCTCCCTTCAGGTAGTTGCAGACAGCAATGAGGTCTGTCCTGAGCCTCCTCTTCTCCAGGCTGCACATCCCCAGCTCCCTCAGCCTCTCCTCACAGGGTTTGTGTTCCAGGCCTCTCACCAGCTTTGTTGCCCTTCTCTGGACACATGCCAGTATCTCAACATCTCTCGAGTTGAGGGGCCCATTAAAAAAAAAAAAAAGAAGGCATGTTGTCCCATTTGCCTTGATAAGTGAAAGGTGATATTTCATTTCTTACTTTGTTATTTATGCTGATAGATAAACTGATTATCCAGCAAGATGAGAAAGGGAGTTCTTCCCCTATGCTCTGGTGAGGCATCACCTAGTGTACTGCATCCAGTTCTGGTGCTTTCAGCATAAACGGAATATGGAGCTGCTGAAGCAGGTCTAGAGGAGGGCCGTGAAGATGATCAGAGGGCTGGAGCACCTCCCCTGTGCAGAGGGGCTGTGAGAGTTGGGGCTGTTCAGCCTGGAGAAGAGATGGCTCCACAGAGACCTTAGAGCAGCCTTGTGGTACCTGAAGGGGGCCTACAAGAAAGCCAGGAAGGAACTTTTTACAAGGGTTTGTAGTGACGGGACAAGAAGGAATGGATTGAAGTTTGAAGAGGGGAAATTTAAACTGGAAATTAGGAAGCAATTCTTGACAGTGAGGGTGGTAAAGCACTGGAACAGGTGCTCAGGTAGTTGTTCAAGGCCATCTTGGACAGGGCCTTGAACAGCCTGGTTTAGTGGAAGATGTCCCTGTCTATGGCAAAGGGATTGGAGCTAGATGATCTTTGAGGTCCCTTCCAACCTAAACAATTCTATTCTGTGCTCCTATTAAGGGAAAAAAAACCCAACACCAAAAACTGCTTTGCATGGGGCAGATACCAGCCCCACAAAGGCAAGGCCCTGTTGATTTTTCACCATGACAGTGGTGAGACCCTGGAATGGTAGTTGNAAAGCACTGGAACAGGTGCTCAGGTAGTTGTTCAAGGCCATCTTGGACAGGGCCTTGAACAGCCTGGTTTAGTGGAAGGTGTCCCTGTCTCTGGCAAAGGGATTGGAGCTAGATGATCTTTGAGATCCCTTCCAACCTAAACAATTCTATTCTATGCTCCTATTAGGGGAAAAAAAACCCAACACCAAAAACTGCTTTGCATGGGGCAGATACCAGCCCCACAAAGGCAAGGCCCTGTTGATTTTTCACCATGATAGTGGTGAGACCCTGGAATGGTAGTTGAGGCCCCATCCCTGGAGGTGTTTAAGGCCAGGCTCAATGAGGCCCTGGCCAGCCTGCTCTAGGGTATGGTGTCCCTGGGCATGGCAGGGGGGTTGGAATTAGATGATCCTTGTGCTCCCTTCCAATCTTGACTATGATTCTGCTGCACTGCCTCCGTCAGGTCAGACAGAAGGTGCTGGCACCACAGCAGGCTTGTCACTACCTACCTCTCTCATGGCAGTGCCCATCCAGCCCCATGGTGACCATGGGCGACAGAGGCTGCCTCTAGGCCACCCCTGCTCCTTGTGGAGGCAGGAGGCTGGGCCAGGCCAGTGAAGATCTGTTATACCCTGCTGGAATAAGTGGTTCAGGCAATGCCTCCAGCATCCCTGTGCCAGGGTGAGAGAAAAATAACATCTATCAAGATATCAGATGAAACAGGAGGAGCAGAGGGCCAAAGCCGAGGCAGTGGTGATATGCGAGAGCACTGGAAGATACATGGAATTTTCCTGCAAGCCACACACCATCCACTGGAGTATTTTTGTAAATCCTAAAAGGAAAGGGTGAGAACTGTGTACACCCAAAAGAAACGACTCCAAGATGAAAAGAGGAACTTTTCAAACCTTTCTTTCAAAAGCATTTTAAAAAATGCAGCAGATGACAAGTGCTGAGTAGCCTGAAGTCTCCTGCTACACATTCTGTCAGCTCTGCCAAGAGATTATTTTGATCTCATCCAGATTGTGTCAAACCCATTTGCACCCTCTTATCCTGGCACCAAATGTACCAATGTACTGCTCTGGCTGGGTCATGCTGCTGCTCTGACCAGGTCAGGTATGATGCAGACATCAAAACCAAACAGGTGCCTGGCATGGGAAGGTGCTACAGCCAGCATTTCCTCCCAAGTCCTCCTGCACTGGAAGCAAGAGTGACTCACTGTGCCACCCACAGGAGCTTGTTTCTGGGGGTCAGAGCTCACAGAGGCACTTAGCAACTGCCCAGAAATGCAAAATAGGGCTTGAGGAGAGCGATTCTGTTGATAGCAATTCTCTTCCAGCAAGAACTCAAAATCTTGCAGCCACCTGAAGGACCACTGGCATGATGTCCTTAAGACCCCAAAGCCCATTTAAATATAGAGGATGCCTCTCTTCTCCCTTTTGTTTTTTTTCTTTCTTTTTTTTTTGGCGGGGGGGGAAGAATTAGGAGGAGTGAAAAGGAGTAAAATACACCCACAGAAAACAGTCTAGCACTCATTTGGGAAGCTAAAAAAAAACCCCAGCTTTAAAAATAAATGAGTATTTAGAGTAAGGGATTTACTGAGGTATAAGGGAAGGAAAACAGAAACAAAAATATGGATGAGAATGGATTGTCCTGGATGGAGATAGATACAGGTGGTAGCTGGTCAGCCAGGTGTTGGCTGGCCCATGTGGCTAAGCTGAGCAGTTGTAGCAGTGAGGGCATTGCCCTGCAGGTGAGGCACAGAGCGAGCCAGAAGAGGAAGCTTGTTTGTCTCTACTAGGGTTGCAGACAGGAAGTGGGAAGGGGCTAACCTTTTCCCTGGAGGGGAACCTTTCCTCCAGGAGGGGCTGTGGAGCACCTGAGGGGCTCAGGTTCCACACCACACCTACTGGGGGGGGGGGGGGGGGGGGNNGGGGGGGGGGGGGAGGGGCGAGTGCTGGGGTCAGAATTCCAGTCCACTCCTACCGGGAGCGCCTTAATCCTTAACACCAGACCTATGAGCTACTTAAGAGAGTTAAGGTAGTCTAAGGAAATGTGATGACTGCTAGAGCTGCTATGGAGAAATCTGGAGTAAGACAATGCAAAATACAGGAGATCTGTGTATGTATATCTGTGTATATATGTGTGTGTATGTATATGCATATATGTGTATATATGTACACAATCTGATGTTAGTATCCTGACCAAAGGTCTGGAACCCAAACCCTATGAGGAGAGGCTGAGGGAGCTGGGCGTGTGTAGCCTGGAGAAGAGGAGGCTCAAGGGTGACCTCATTGCTGTCTACAACTACCTGAAGGGAGGTTGTAGCCAGGTGGGGGTTGGTCTCTTCTCCCAGGCAACCAGCAACTGATCAAGGGGACACAGTCTTAAGTTGTGCCGGGAGAGGCATAGGCTGGATGTTGGGAGGAAGTTCTTGACAGAGAGAGTGATTGGCATTGGAGTGGGCTGCCCAGGGAGGTGGTGGAGTCACCGTCGCTGGAGGTGTTCAAGAAAAGACTGGCTGAGGCACTTAGTTCTATGGTCTAGTTGATTGGATAGGGCTGGGTGCTAGGTTGGACTGGATGATCTTGGAGGTCTCTTCCAACCTGGTTGATTCTATTCTGTTCTATTCCAGAACTAGGTCTGGGTGTAGAGAAATGATAATACAGCCAGCCATCAGTGTTGCCACCTAGGAAGGAATCAGCCACTCCACAAAGCAAGTGATGGGGACTTAAAAGCACTCAACAAAGTGAGGGTAAGTTTCTGTGTCAAAACTGTTGTTCTTTTTTTTCCTTTGCATTGTTTGAATCTGAAACCTGCACAGCTGTGTCTGCAGAGAAGCATGAAAGCTCCTCACAAGAAAAACTTGTGATAACAGTTGGTGTGCTTCACAGACCAGAGATGTCAGCAGACAGCTCTCAGGAAGTTAATAGTAGCACCGCTTAAGAATATTAACATCTGCACACCCAGAATGAAGCTCTGGGACCAGGTTTCCCAACTGAAATAAACTGATAGAGTTTGGGCAGCTGCCTTTGAAATTGGAGTGCTCAAAGGTTTGCATCTTCCTTCTGCAATGTGACAGCCCAATCATGTGTAATGCTCCTGGTGGCTAATCTTTACTCATGCACTTGGTTTTCATTGCTGCAAGTAGACTGGGTGCTCTGATAGCCTACCAGCTGTTGGGGTGTTAAGGCGGCAAACGTTTTACAATTATTCTTTTTGCATGTACTTGTTTCAGTAAGTTGAGATGTGGAAGTTCTTAACTGCATAATGCCCCAGTTGTCTGAAGGCCTCTTGGGGCTGAGAGCATACGTTGCTGATTTTGCAGCCTGGGACAGTTCTTTTTGTGTGCATTAGGAGTGACTACAATTAGTAACGGAAATTTAGGACAGGAAACCACCTACCTAGATAAGAGACTGACTACAGACAGAGCCACACACAATAATTCTGAAAACTAAGCAATATTTCACGTTCAGATAAAATGAAGCTAAGTCTGAGACTTCAGCCACTCAAAAAGCAAGTTAAAGTAGGTCAGTGAGTTTAGACCCAGCACTGCAGTTTGAACAGAAAGTATCTGCATAATTTTCAAAACATAGGCACTGCCTAAAGCCATGGCTTTGCAACAGATCCAGAAGCTGACTGAACATCCAAAAGTCTCTTCCAAAATCTCCTAATGCTGCTATAATATAGAAAGTGTAGCTAAATTTTTAAGAAGTGTTCAGTCAGGGAAAAAAATGCAAAAGGGTTAAGCTTTAGCTGACATATGCCCTAATTCTCATATGAGCTTACTAGGAACAGCAGTAATACATCTCTGGGAGAGCAAGTCAAGCATGAAGCTGGGTTTTGGCCTTTGAGTCATAGTGTTATGCCCCACCTTGGGGTTTATGTGTGCCACAATACTTCCCTCCAGCTCAGTCCCGCCCATCACTGACTTCTTCATGCAAGGGCAGAGCCTATATACCAAAAACCTCCCTGCACATGACATGGCTCATTCAGTGCTGGAGTGTGGAGAAGAAAAGGGAGCAAGTACTCAGCCCCCCAGGGCAATGTGGGTTATTCCACGGACGTAATGCTTGTCTAAGGTCCTAGCAGGGCACCCAGAAACAGAAGGCTGGGGCAGTTCCATCACAAACTATACTGATCACTATTAGGAAAGCATGGAGCAGTAGCACTGTGTCCTCACATAGTTCCAATGCGAGTAATAAAAGCAGAGTTAATGTTAACTTGTTAGTGGGTAAGAGCAGAAGTGTTGGCCAATTATTGTGTCTGGCAGATGATTTCTCCCTTTTTGTGTTGGTATTTCTGCTCTCCTGAAAACACAAACTGCTGTTTCTGGTACACTGTTTGTCTGCAGGTCTTCAGCCCAAAACAAGAGGATTAGTTTGGAAAAAAGAAAACACTCAACCCAGAATAAAGTGACACCACCTAGCTGGCTAGAATCCTTAATATCTCTTGATAGTACAGGAAAGCTTGTACAGGCTTTCATGTGAATGACTCAGGTTGGTATTTAAATTTATTTGAGAAGAAATCAACCTAAAAATATAAGTGAAGACTGATGCAGTTTTCTAGGTTAGGTCTGCCTTATTTAGTGAGCCTCATTACATGTTCAATGACATAAAACCAGGTGGCAGTTGACACACTAAACCAGTCTAAACAGGTCACAGTCTGCTCCAATGTCAATCATTTGCCTGGGGTCAGGAAGTAAAAGTAGGCCATGACTTCATTTCTAAAACTCTCAGATTCGTTTTTGTTCCTTGCTAGTTTTGTTCAACTCTCGTGTTGAAATACAGCAGTTGCATGCATCCGTGTAAGTAGCTGAATCTGAGACTGTATCTCCGGTAGGAAACCACTGCACAGGTTTGCTGCTGCTCTTTGACTGCACAGTGTCCACCCCTTCCTTTTTCTGATGCTGAAATGCTGGTTGTTTATTATCCCTCCTGCCTCGAGCGAAAATCATTTCAAATTTCACAGAACAACTCTCTTAAACAGCTCACTCTCTGTATGCCAAAGCTATATACAGCCATGAAACATGCTGGGGTAGAAGTCTTAGCTGAGAGACAGGCATCACAATCTTTCCTTCGTCATCATCTGATTGATACATCTGGTGCTTCTCTTTTCAATTAGCAGGATATCGATATCTTTATTGATGATCTGGATGAGGGGATTGAGTCCAGCATCAGTAAGTTTGCAGATGACACCAAGCTAGGAACAGGTGTGGATCTGTTGGAAGGTAGGAGAGCCCTGCAGAGGGACCCAGACAGACTGGATGGGTGGGCAGAGGCCAGTGGGATGAGATTTAACAAGGCCAAGTGCAGGGTACTGCACTTCGGCCACAGCAACCCCAAGCAGTGCTACAGGCTGGGGACAGAGTGGCTGGAGAGCAGCCAAAAAGAAAGGGAACTGGGGCTACTGGTAGATAGTAGGCTGAAGATGAGGCAGCAGTGTGCCCAGGTGGCCAAGGGAGCCAATGACGTCTTGGCCTGGATCAGGAACAGTGTGGCTAGTAGGATGAGGGAGGTGTAGGACCCCACCTGGCTACAGCCTCCCTTCAGATAGTTGTAGACAGCAATGAGGTCACCCCTGAGCCTCCTCTTCTCCAGGCTACAACCCCAGCTCCCTCAGCCTCTCCTCACAGGGCTGTGCTCCAGGCCTCTCACCAGCTTTGTCGCCCTCCTCTGGACACACTCCAGCACCTCAACATCTCTCTTGAACTGAGAGGCCCAGAACTGGACACAGTACTAAAGGTGTGGCCTGACCAGTGTTGAGTGCAGGAGAAGAATAACCTCCCTTGTAATATGCAGCACCACTTAAGCTGTGTGATGCTTCATCATATCAGTGATGGGTCACCAGGTATTTTGGAGGCTTTTCTAATAAACACATCTGCAGCTGCTGAATTAAGTGAAAATTCATCACGATCCTTTTAGATAAGATGCTGAAGAACCCTTGACGCAAGCCTTTCATTGATAAATTTCTGCTGTGTATGAAATAAAATTACTTAGAATCATATTCCAGTTTTTAATTCCAGGCAGCTATGTGCATCATCAGCATTCCTAGAAGATCTCAGGTAAATTCAATTACTGGGAAATGGTTTACCTGATACAGAAAAGTTGAGTGGTGTGCATTACATTATTAGATGTTTGTTTATTGATTTCTGAGAAGTTATCCTATTATAGTTTTTTAATCCTGCTAAAGACAGCCTCAGGTTTTTGGAAGAAAACACTTTGGGTCTGAACAGCTATGTTGAAGGAATGATTTATGTGATCTTAGTGTGAGGAGGGGAAATAACTATTTTTAAATTTGTCACCAGTTGGAAACTAAGATTGAAATTTGACAAGGGTAGAAGATGTACTTCTCGACAGAAGAGAGGGAACAAGCAGAAAAATTTTCAGAGATGAAAAGAAGTATTTCTGTGCAAATAGGAAGAGAGAAGTTTGCTGGAAACCGAGATGGAAACTTTCCAAACTCTGTACCATAAAATAGTGCAATTAACTGTTATCTGTATCACACGTCTGTGTGGATTGGTAAATTCAGTATGGTACTGTGATGGTTTGGGAGTTACCCCCCCTTATGAAATCACCCAGACTAGACTCAGACGGCTGGGAGTTAAGGAATGAAGCTTTATGTTTACAGCTTAGCACAATATACAAGCAGATATTTACAATGTATTACAAATGAACACAGCAATATACAGAAATATACAAGTTAAAAAAGTAATACAGAAACACGATACCCCTCCCAGGGCACAACTTGAGACTGTGTCCCCTTGTTCTGATGTTGGTTGCCTGGCAGAAGAGACTGACCGCCACCTGGCTACAACCTCCCTTCAGGTAGTTGTAGACAGCAGTGAGGTCACCCCTGAGCCTCTTCTTCTCCAGGCTAAACATCCCCAACTCCCTCAGCCTCTCCTCATAGGGTTTGTGTTCCAGGCCTCTCACCAGCTTTGCCACCCTTCTCTGATCTGAGGCTTTCTGTTTGCTTGCTCGATTGATTTTTTAAAAAGGTACTTTTATACTTGTATATGAATCTCCAAAGCATGCTGAAGCTACTTGTGGGAATATTTGATGGGGGACTGCAGACTAAATTGAGCTTGTTTCCCCAGTGGAATTGTTGGATACTCTTTGTTGTTGTTGTTGTTTTCCTTCACAGGAACTCTCTCCAAGGTTATGTATTTTAGGATCATAAGTGTAATTATATCCTCAGAGCATATCAGTTCAGTTTATGTAGAGAGCATCATGGCATGTGTCATATGAATTCACTGGTCAAATGCTATCTACTGCTGGTCTGCCTTAGCTGAGATTATCTGTAATTTATAAGCATAAGCCCATGTTCTTTGTTGTCAGTCAATAGATATCTAAACCAGAAATCACTGAACCTTTTCCAGTTACCCTGCTGTTGACAGCATAGGGTCCTTACTGATAGAAGCAAAATGTGTTCTGTTTGGTTGAGCTTCTGGAAGGTCTGCAGAAATTAGCAGTGTTCTGTTCAAACTTTCAGAATGATTAGAAAATAACCAATCATCTTCTATTTATAGAAGCACCTTTTCTAGGATAAAGCTGAAAACTCTGCCTTGTAACAACAACTTAGCATACACACCATAGAGAAATCAGTGGAAGTTTTAATGAGGTCTTTACGGAGACTGGATGTTTTTGTTAACATCTTCTAGAAGTATCGTGGGTGTATATGTTTTCAGTGTAAAATATTATTGGCTTGAATATAATCCAAGTATAAGGAGGAGAGATGCTCTACTGAAAAAAAAAGTTCAGATTTCAAAGAAACTTAAATAGAAGAAATAGAAAACCTTAGGGTACTGATCACTTTCTCATGAGTCCTTAGACGTTAATGGGAATTGCAGTTAGCTGCATCGAATGTGAAAGCTTGGTATGAAAATAATAAGCATAATAAGCACACAGGTATGATGTTTGATGGTTGTGGATGCCAGAAAACTCCTTTCCTTGGGATTCTTGAAAACATTACTTTTTCAACAAATAGAAGTACAAAATATTTCATGGTATTTTTCATACCTGATTTCCACTGTCCATGCTTTTAACTGCCGTCCATTGATTCAGCTGGGAGTGTGGAATCCTAACGTGTTCATATATTCCTCTCAAAATTGTTAAGTCTTAACAGAAACTTAATACCATTCTCAGTTAAGTTACTGCTGTGTATTCAGATAGTCTCCTGAAACTCATTATGATTGCAGGTTATTGTCAATACCATTGAGCAACAAAGGTTGCTCTTTGTTTCAGTTCACGTTGTGTTAGACTTTCATTTCTAGAACTGGTTCAAACCTACGTACTTTGATAGTAGTGAAATCTCCAGTTAAGCAAAGAGGCTGAAATAGACAAGATGTACATTGAGCCATGAGTGTAGGAAATTTCCCTTATTGTTTTACTTGGCTGATGTAAGTTTTCTAAAGAGTTTATTTCCTTGTTGTCACTGAGTCAGCCGTATCCATATCCCAGGTAACCAGATCTCCCTGGGAGGGTCTGCATTTTCCCTAGTCTTCTTTTTATCATCAGTGTGCCTTTAGAATCTTTTGTGTTGCCCTTGACATTTATGGCCAGATCTAGTTCAATCAGGGCTTTAGTTTTCCTAACCTGATCCCTGGCTTCTCAGATGATTTCTCAGTATTCCTTCCAGGATCCTCATCCTTGCTTTCACACTCCGTAGGATTCCTTTTTCTGTTTGAGTTTGTTCAGGAACGTGCAGGCCTCCTGATGTTTTTTTCTTGACTTCATTTTTGTTGGAATGCATTGCTTCTGTGCTTGGAGGAGGTGACCCTTGAATATTAACTAGCCTTCCTGGGCCTCTCTTCCCTCCAGGGCTGTGTACTTGGTACTCTACCAAGCAGATTGCTGAAGAAGCCTAAGTATGCTCTCATGAACTGCAGAGTAATGACCTTGCTGTGCATTCTCTTTGCTCCCCTAAGGATCTCGAACTCATGGTCATCAGTCTTGCTGCTGCCCTCAGTTCTGCCCACTGCATTCAGGGTTTGATAGATGGGGGCTAATGGTATCCTGGGATATACTAGGAGGAGTGTTGCCAGCAGGTTGAGGAAGGTGGTCCTTCCCCTCTATTCAGCACTGGTGAGGCCACATGGATTTGTGAATCCAATTCTGGGCTTTCTAGTACAAGAGACTGATACACTGAAGAGAGCCCAGTGAAGGACCTCTAAGCCTTAGAAGGTCCCTTCTACAGCTACTTGAAGAGACATTGTGGAGAGGCTGCTGCTGGTCTCTTCTCACAGGTAAATAGCAATAGAACGAGAGAGAATGGCCTTAAGCTGTGACTGGGTAGGTTTAAACTGGACATTAGAAAACATTTTTTCATAGAAAGAGTGGTCAGGCATTGGAATGGGCTGCCCAGGGAGGTGACTGAGTCACCAGCCCTGTATGTGTTTGAAAGTCATTTGGATGTGGTATGTGAGGATATGGTTTAAGGGTGAACTTTGTAGAGTAGGGATAATGGTTGGACTTGATGATCCTGAGAGTCTTTCCCAAGTGAGTCTATGATTCCGTGATTTAGGGACTGCAGCATCTCTTCTCTGAGGAAAGGCTGATCGAGGGATAGAGCTGGGGCTGGTCAGTCTGAAGCAGAGAAGGCTCAGAGGCATCTTGTTAATGTATGTAAATATCTGAATATAGATACAAAGATCGTAGAGACAGGCTCTTTACTGTGGTGCCCAGCAGCAGGACAAGAGGCAGTGGGCACAAAGTGAAATAGATGAGGTTCTACCTGAACATAAGGAGAAGATGTTTTACTGTGAGAGTGACAGAGCACTGGCACATGTTGCCTGCAGAGGTTGTGAAATCTCCATCCTTGAAGATACTAACAAGTCTTCTGGATGCAGTTGTGGGCAATTTGCTTTAGATGGCTGTAATTTTTATAGCCCTTTTATTATGAAACTTTGGACATTTGGGATTATTTTCGCACAACAAATCTCTTGAAATAAAAATAAATAATAAAGTGGTAACATTGTTTTCAATTTCTAGAATGGACTTTTCTGATTTTACTTTTTCTCAGGTATTAAATTAAGAATGGTATAGTGGGTCTATCTCTAAATCTATGAAATTTCAGAAATGAACCTTATTCAGCTGCAGGACTTTGGCAAAGACAATGGCAGTTAAATAGTATCTCTTCCTTGGCTGCAGCATGGTTCTTGGGCTTAATCTGTAGCTCCCTGAAGTTAAATGGGGAAAGCCCACTGAGTTTGTTCAGACCTGAACAGATATCTGAAGTAAACTCAATGAACAGAGAAAGATGAGAGGGGTTTGGGTTTTTTTAATATGTTTTTATCCACAGAACATGAAATTCTTCTAGCAGCTTTTCCTACTGAGACGAAGTTGCTTTTCATGTAGCAGCTTTTAGATGCATAGCCTTAATAAGAATATAATTTATTTTATTGTTAGTGCTGTCATTGCTTAGATTATGATGCTTCTGTATGTGAGTAGAGAGAGTGTAGTTACAACTTTTTTCATAAGATTTCACAAAACCTTAGCATGTATTTCCAGCGTTAGAGATAATCAGACTGAGATGTGTATTTTCCTACCTGAATAACTAGTAAGTAATTTGTGAGAAGAGATATGGCACTACAGTTACAGCCTCTAACATACCACAATATAAAACTAGCAAGCCTCTCATCACACAGAAACCCAGCCCTGGTTAGCAACAGAGGTCCCAGATGAGTGGAGGCTTGCCAGTGTGACAGTCTTCTACAAAAGAGGCTGGAAGGAGGATCCAGGGAGCCATAGGCCTGACAGGCCTGTTAGTTTGACCTCAGTACCAGGGAAGATGATGGAGTGGTTCATACTGAGTATGTTCACACAACACATGCAGGACAACCAGGAGATCAGTGCCAGCCAGCATGGGTTCATGAAGGGTAGATCCTTCTTGACCAATCTGTTCTCCTTCTATGACCAGGTGACCCACCTAGGGGATCAGGGAAAGGCTGTGGATGTCACTACCTGAACCTCAGTTAAGCCTTTGACACTGTCTTCCACAGCATTCTACCAGAGACTCTGGCAGCTCATGCCTTAAACAAGTGTACTCTTCACTGGGTGAAAAACTGGAGGGGTGGCCAAAACCAGAAGATTGTGGTGATGTTAAACCCTATCAGCGGCTGCTCACTAGTGCTGTTCCCTAGGGCTCAGATTTGGGGCTGGTCTTGTTCAGTATCTTTATCAATGATTTGCATGAGGGAATTGGGTGCTGCCCCAGTAACTTTGCAGATGACACCAATGTTGATAGGAGTGTTGGTCTGCTTGAGGGTAGGAACATTCTGCAGAGTGATCTGGGCAGGCTAGATTGATAGGCTGAGGTCAGTCATGTGAGGTTTACCATAGTCGAATGCTGGGTCCTACACTTGGTTCACAACAACCCCATGCAGCAGTACAGGCTTGGGGCAGAATTGCTGGAAAACTGACCAGCAGAAGAGGAGCTGAAAGTGCTGATTGACAGCTGTGTGAGCATGAGTCAGCAGTGTGTTCAGGTGGCCAAGAAGACCAAGAGCAATCTGGCCTGTATTAGGTAGGTATAGTATGGCCACCATGAGGAAGGAATTGATTCTGCCTCTGTACTCAGCACTGGTGAGGTCACTCCTTGAAGACTGGGTTCAGTTTTGGGCCCCTCACTACAAAAAAGGACATTGAGCTGCTGGAGCATGTCCAGAGAAGGGCAACTAAGATGCTGAAGGATCTAGAGTGCAAGTATTATTGAGAAGTGGCTGAGGTGACTGGGATTGTTTAGTCTTGAGAAGGCTGAGGGGAGACCTCATCACTCTTTACAACTACCTGAAAAGAGGTTGTAGTGAAGTGGGGGTTGATCTCTTCTTCCAAGTAACAGGCAATAGGAAGTAACTAGGAATAGTATTAAGAGAAAATGGCTTCAAGTTGCACCAGAGAAGGTTTAGATTGGATATTAGGAAAAAATTATTTACTTGAAAGAGTCATCAGAGAGAGTGATTTGCTATTGGAATGGGCTGCCCAGGGAGGTAGTGGAGTCATCGTCCCTGGAGGTGTTGAAGAAAAGACTGGATGAGGCACTTAGTGCCATGGTCTAGTTGATTGGATAGGGTTGGGTGCTAGGTTGGACTGGATGATCTTGGAGGTCTCTTCCAACCTGGTGAATTCTATGATTCTATGATCAGGCATTGGAATAGGCTGGCCAGGGAAATGGTGAAGTCACCATCCCTGGAGATGTTAAAAAAACACATAGGCATGGTACTTTGGTCCATGGTTTAATGGCCATGATAGTGTTGGGTTGGTAGCTGGACCTGATGATCTTAGAGGTCTTTTTCAACCTTAATGATTCTATGCTTCTGAGATACTTTTATGCATGTCTACATTTGATAATGATTTCAGTCTCCAGATGTGAAAATAGCTAGAAGACTGGTTATCAGCACCTTATCAGTTTTGGTGCATCCAGTGTTTTACCTAAATATGTCTGCTTCAGTTGATGCACTGCCTAAAGGCCAATAGAGTAGTTTTACATTTGAAACAAGTACTAAAATTTGAATCAGGAAAAGACCTTTTCCTGCATTTTCTATCAACTTTTGAAGAAAAGTCTACAGAAGAAGTGATATAACCTAGATTCACAGTTACAAAAGGATTAATAGTAATATTTTATATTCAAGGGAACAAGAGAGATTGGTGTTATATAAGATTTCAAAGCCGCTGAACAAAGAAACTTCATAATGGAGGTAATATGAAGTGAAATATCCAGGGTTTAAAGAAACTCTGATGGAATGATGCTGTTAAAGTCACCAGGAAGGCTGCATCTCTAGAGATAGCCTTAGCAAGGAACTAGGGCAATGAACTGAAGCTTTCAGCTTCATCTTTAATAGATAAGAAGCTCATTTTGCAAAAAGCAGTGCAGCACAGTTAAACTGAGGTTCTGGTGATTAGAGTGGCTGAAGTTTCTCTGTTAGATACGTCTTCCATACTTTCTCCTACTTATACTGCCCTGCTATCCTGCCCCTCCTTCCAGCCTAAAAATAGCACTGGAGTTCATTGGTTGGAAATGGTAGCCAAATAAAAATCAGCTGCTCAACAGTCAGGTAGTAAGTGACATTTACGGTCATTTCAACTCTAGAGTAATAAAAGCTGAAGTGGACAGGGAACCTAGCAAGAGCAATCTCAGCACAGTAGTATTACTGCATCTCTGCAGGAGAGAAGGAGCAGACTATGGAATCATGGAATCATAGAATCAGTCAGGTTGGAAGAGACCTCCAAGATCATCCAGTCCAACCTAGCACCCAGCCCTATCCAGTCAACTAGACCATGGCACTAAGTGCCTCA
>WAAF01003169.1:50054-174313 GCA_013400475.1 Tricholaema leucomelas
CACACTGTTCCTGATACAGGCCAGGATGCCATTGGCTCTCTTGGCCACCTGGGCACACTGCTGGCTCATGTTCAGCTACTATCCACCGGTACCCCCAGCTCCCTTTCTTCTTGGCTGCTCTCCAACCACTCTCTCCCCAACCTCTAACACTGCTTGGGGTTGTTGTGGCCAAAGTGCAGAACCCTGTACTTGGCCTTATTAAATCTCATCCTGTTTGCCTATCCATCCAGCCTGTCTAGGTCCCTATATGGAAATATATAAAGCATAAGTTCAGACAATTTTTATTGTTTTATTGGAGCTCATCTATGGTATTAAAAATCTGCAGATGCTTAAAAAAAAAAAAAAGGAGCTTACTGATCCCAGGAGAATGTAAATCAGAGAATGCAGCAGAATTACAAGGAAATATCAGTAAAAAAGTGGAAAAACTGAAAATCAAGGTTAGAAAACACATAGAGAAAATCCTCAGAGAATAAATAGACATGCTGCTGCTGTGGCTACCTTTTCCAATAAAAAGCGTAATAACCGTTTTCTTAGTTGATATCCACCTGACAGGATGACAAAAGAGTGCTTGGAATGACTATGACAAGAGTCTATATACCCCAAGCACTTAATAATTCATATATTGATTTTTTGAGTGGGAAAAAAAAACCCTAACCTTTCATATCTGGTAAATGTAAATCAGTGACTTGAATTACTGACTGCTTACTCTTATGTGCATGCAGTGACATAATAGGTCCTAACTAGAGGGTTTGAAACCTTACTACTTTTTATCTTGTTTGAAAAAAAATATTAATTGGGTGTTGAAACTGCAACAAACCTTATTGAATGCCTTCCCTATCTCCACTGGTTGCTTTAAGTGCATAGTAGTTCTTTGGTGTTGCTGTAGGAGTGGTGAAAGATTTTGAAGCTGATCTGAAGGGGGTCCTTTCTCCTTTGTAACACTGCCAAAATTTTGTTGTGATAGCTTGGAAGCAACTCTAGATACTGATTCTGAAAAGTGATGGTGCAGGTTCAGCCCAAGTGGAACCAATGGAGTCAGGTTATCCAGCTTGCTTCTGAGGACTTCAGCTAGCTATCAAGTGAACATGGCAGGTTTTGCATATCTAAATGAATCATTTCTCTACAGCAAACTGCACAGGAGTGTACAGGGATACTTAGCTTAATCTCAAAGCTACTAAACCAATATTCTGCTTTGAGAGTCATTTGCTGTGATTTCAACTTTAAACAAGAGATCCTTATTGACAGAGAAGCTGCTAGCCCTTTCGCTATTAGTCACAGGGATTGTCATGTGCTCCTTCTATTGTGCCTGTAAGATCTTTTCCATTCTCTGGCTCAGGCTGTGTAACCTCCTTTCTGTCCTACGTCACAAGCACTACAATCCTTTTCCTTTTCTGTTACATGCACAGCAATAATCTCCTGCTAACGCACCAGCCCTGACTAAGAGAATAAGCTCTGTCACCCGCAAGCTCAAGCAGCTTCCTGAATAATACCACATGATGGGAGATTACATACTTAAAATGCATTTCAGTCAGAGTTTTCTTGCTTGTTGTAATTCAAGCCCTTCCTTGCCCAGATTCCTTCCCAGGGCTATAACCCTGTGGTGTGTTGTTCAGTGTGGCCTGACTCCATATTTGGCCGTCTCTCCAGGTTGCTGGTGAAGCACATGCCTTCTGATGTGCCTGTAGCTCCCAGGGATGGCACTTTACTTTGTTTCTCAGCTAAGACTTTGCAAAAATAATGATGTGCTCTGGTGCAGCACTTAGATTCCTTAAATTGCAAAGTCTTATGCAAAAGAGGCTGCCTTTCACATTCCTGCTCTCTTACAATGTAGGCAATTATTAGCTTGCTTATTGGGTTCTGTAACGTTGTAGATATGTAGCTATGCATTTGTCTTTGTCTAGCTGGGATTTAATACTGCATTTTCCATAAATATCATAAGTATAAACCTTTACAAAATATCTTTGGAACAAAAGCTCCTATTATACACTAAGAATTGGGTCCCTGAATATGTCTGTTACATAAATCCTGGTTTGTGTGCAGGTACTGGGGTATGTAAGTGCTGTTTCATAACTTTTTAATACTGAAACAACTTTAGATATTGAATGAAATGTTTCTTCCCATCTCTTATAATTTTTAAATAGCTTCTTTCCCTTGTACTCTGAAGACTAGTGTAATGGAGAGGTAATTAATTGATTGTGAGATGGCATTTTCAAAAATTAATATTGTTTATTAATTTTGGTATTCAGAACTCTCACCACACCCAACCACTAATTCTAATAATAATAATCAGGTTCTTCTGCAACAGTCATGGAAACAATATACAGATGAGAACATAGGATCTAGAACAAATAACTAGCAATAATACAAACATGAAACCCAACTGAACTGGAAGAGAAGGTTCTTGTGGTCAGTATACCACTTGCGGTTAATTATAGCGCTTGTCTGCTATATGGACTCAAGTTGCCCATTTCTGCTTGTGGCAGAAGGCAATTGATGAATTACAAAAGGCTTTAAGTATTTACTTAAAGTTATCTTCTAACTCCCGGGGCTAGCTACAGCTTCACACAGTACCCAAGACACTTTCAGAGGGTTCTGTTGGTGTCTTGTCAGCCATGAGGCTTCTGATTCTTCTCAGGCTTCACATCGTGCTAGGGAAAGGAGGCAGACAATCTCTGACCTTATCCTGATTTCTCTGGATGATCTGTGTACCTTCAAGACTTCCTGTCTTGGCAGGAGACTCTCAGGTGTAGGCAGGATGTCTTGCCATGTGCAATCTCAGCACAACATCACACTGGCTATGAAGGCTGATCACATGGAGGCATTTAAAGCCTGTTCCTGTTACACTCAAGGCAGGCAGTTTCCAGGCAGTTCAGGATGCAATATGGCAGTGAGGCAGAACACTGCTAGAAGCAGAGAGCAATAGCAACAGACAAACAAACACAAATACAATGACAGAGCATATTGTGTTACCTGCTCATCTCTTTTTAGCAATGTAGCCTGAGATTAATAGTTAAACTATGATTTTTCGTTGTTTTTACAAGATAGAATGATTTTTCTGATGTAACTTTCTGGCTGGGGACTTTCAACCAATGCTGAACTGAAGGAGAAACAGTAAGTTTGTCTTTCAGCCTGCTTTTCTTGGCAGACACATGAAATGAATAGAAACTGAAAGTATATAGAAGAGGTTTAGAGTGGAATTAATTTTCTTATTATCTGGCTATCTAAAAGTTTGCTGTCTAGTTGAGGTTCATTGTGTAGCTAAATATTTTCTAGTGACTACTTAAGTCAACTGTCAGTCTTCCTCATACTCTGATTATTCTTTTTGAATCTGCTGTAGAAACATTTCAGTTGATCCCACATGACACATATTTTCACATGTGAAAATGTGACAGTTTCAGTGTTACCTTGCCCCCCCCTCCCCCACTTAAGAAATCACCCATACCAGACTCACCTGAGCTGGAAATTAGAATGAAGCTTTATACTTACAGCTTAGCACAATATACTAGCAGGTATTTACTATATATATGCAGCTATATACAGAAATGTATGAGTCAGAAAGTAATACAGAAACACAACACAGCTCCCTGAAACCAGAGTCCTCAGGAGGAGCTCCCAGCCACCCTTCCACCTCCCTTCCACCCCTCTACCTTATCCCAGACTTTGCGTTATGTTCAAGGTGAGTTTGGAGAATTGGCCAGGGACAGAGAGCCGCAGATGGATTAGTTATGCAGAGGGTAGGTTAGGGAGAGAAAGGAGGCAGCCAGAGCCAGAGAGCAACTCTGTTATTTATGTTTGTGTTCTTGTTTTTATACATCTCAGCAAGGCTGAGTGAAGTAGGCATCACCATTGTTACCTTTTCACAGGCTATAATCTAATCCCTCTCACTAAAATATGCCAGCTAGGCTCAAATTAGCACAGAAAAGCAATGAGTTTTCTTTCTGTTGTGGAATTGTGATTTTTTTTTTTTTTAATTAACCTGTGTGTGCAAATTTCTGTATTTAAAAAGTGTAAGTGTATTCAGAGTTGGCAGAAATAATTTATCACAAGTAGTAGCGTAAGGGAGGTCAAGAGCATAGAATTTTTGTGATTTCAGTTTGTTGCAGCCAAGAATATGTCTAGTCAAGAGGCAGTTATTCCTCCTCTACTACATAACTATTAAAACCTGAAAGTTCAGTGTCATTTATTCACAAAGCTGGAGAGATTACTAGGCACAACTTGATTTAGATGTATATTCTGAGACTTAAATATTTTATCTGAGTTTTACTCTGAAATTTGAGCCCATAGCAGGTTAGATGCATAATTTGCAAGGGTGTCCAGTAGTCAAAGGCCAAAGAGAGAGGTCTGTTCTGCTTGTCAGTGTCTCTAGACTAGAACATGACACAATTCAGGACACCAGAATTAAGCTGGAAGGTAGAAGCTGAACTGTAGTCTCTATACCGTGCAGTATTTTATTATCCTGAGTGGGACTATATGTGAAATACCATGGCTCATGTAAGGTTGGTTGACTTCTTTGAAGAGTTAGTAAAACACAGACAAAGCATACTTCTTTCAAGGTGCCACATGAGCTTGCACTTGAATTTTATGGACTGTTAGGTGCAGAAGCTTGATCATCTGCTCTGACAGATGTATGGAAACTCCACGACTTCAACATAATTTCTTCTTCCTTTCCAGTAGCAAAATCTGTGACGTGGGAAAGGGCAGTACGGTTGAGTGAATCACAGAATATAAGAAGTCTGTAATGGAGATCTATTTTTTTCTAATTCCTACTCCACAGATATATCTTCCCTTACTCCACTGTCCTGTTGTCTTAATGTGTCGTCTAGGCTTTGTTAGCAATATAATGGCATTGCAAAAGAAACCTAATTAGAAAACTGAATTCTCTTTTAGCCCTGCTAGAAACTCATATGAAAGGTAGTGAGAGACACCATGAAACCAGTACCACAAATTTTAGAATCATAGAATCAACCAGGTTGGAAGAGACCTCGAAGATCATCCAGCCTCGTCCATTGAACTAGACCATGGCACTAAGTGCCTCATCCAGTCTTTTCTTGAACATCTCCAGGGATGGCGACTCCACCACCTCCTTGGGCAACCCATTCCAATGGCAAATCACTCTCTCTGTGAAGAACTTTCTTCTAACATGCAGCCTATAACTCCCCTGGCACAACTTGAGACATGTTTTATTCCTGGATTTACTGAGAAATGTGAGTAGATCTGGAGCATGAAATGAGCAACTAGGCATGCAAGAAATAAGAAGCTGACATTGAACAATAGATCAGTCACCTAAAGCAGAATGTTAATTGTGGTTGAGTGTTAATATTTGGAGGGACAAGCTATGAATCAGAGGAAAGGCAAGAAATTATAAATACTATTTTCAGCCAGTCAGGTACTTAAAATCTTTGCTGAAAGAGATCTGGAATGTTATTTGAAATCTCAATTTTATGATTAAATGGAGTATTTTGGAGCCTAAGGACATGGTCCACTAATGGCTGCACTCACAGTAATGCATGCTTAAGATGCTCCTGTCCATCACATAGCCATCCCCCAAGCTGAGTCAGAGAAGCAGGGATACCTGGGAGGGGGTATGAATTCTCCTAAACTCTCTTGGTACGAAGCTGGTTGAATTAATTTAAACTGCTGCTCAAAGCAGTTTAAGCAATAGATAATTGACAGCTATTGAGCTTATATTGCTATGAAGCAAGTGGTGCTAACCATTTTAATGTTTGTTTATGAGACAGCTGAAATATAGTTGAAGCTAATAAACCAGTAACTGTAGTCTTAAATTTCTTACTAAGTATGCAGGGTGTACCAAAGACTTGAACAATTCTCAGCACTATTTTTGTGCTGTAGTGCTTAAATTTTCAATCAGAGCTGGCAGGAACAGTGGATTAATGCTGGATTACAGTGGAAGTCCTACAAATGTGTATATGACATCTAGATTAACACCAAACAAAGCTTTCATGATGAAGATATTAGTAAAGATTAGACTGATTATTAGGCAGTGTCAGCCAAAAGAAGATAGCTCAGTGGAAAGGGTGGTATTCACAGAATCACACAATGGTAGAGGTTTGGAAGGAACCTCAAAATACCATCTAGTCCAACCCCTCTGCCAGAGCAGGATTACCTAGAGTAGGTCACACAGGAACACATCCAGGAAGGTTTTGAATGTTTCCAGACACCTCTCTGGGCCATTTGTTCCAATGTTCTGTTACCCTCACAGTGAAAAAGTTTTTCCATATGTTCATGTGGACCCTCTTATGTTCCAGTTTGCACCCATTGCCCATTGTCATATCTGTTGACATCACCTAGAAGAGCCTGGCTCTGTCTTCCTGCACTGACCCTTTACATACTTACAAACTTTAATGAGATCATCCCTCATTCTCCTATTTTCCAAGCTCCATTCATCACCTTTGTGGCTCTGCACTAGACTCTTTCAAGCAGTTCCCTTTTCGTCTTGAGCTGAGGAGCCTAGAACTGGACATGATATTTCAAATGAGGCCTCAGAAGGGCAGAGTAGAGGTTCAGAACTTCTCTTGACCTACTGACCATACGCCTTGTAATACATCCCAGGATGCCATTCACCTTCTTAGACACAAGGGTACATTACTGGCTCACAGTCATCCCTGTGTCCAGCAGGGCCCACAGATCCCTTTCCCCTACACTCTTCTCCCAATGACATCCCTTACATTTTTTGTTAGCAAAATGATAAGGATTTTGCTAAAACTAAGGCACCCAGACTGTTGTTTTTAAAATACTGCAGCCTGATCCTTTCTGGTGAGACAGGTGTACGAGTTTCTGCTGCTTGAGGGGCACTCTGCATGGTTTGACAGAGGTGTATGCTGTGCACTGTATTCAACATGGCCAAATTTGGGTCCACCCTTAGACCACCAGCAGCATTGTTACATGCAAAATAAAGTTTGCCAAATATACTTTCCTTAAAGCTCAAATAACAGAAGAAAATACCCTCACACCCTGATTTAATAACCATGAAGATGGCACACGTGGCTAGTACATGAGAAGGTTTTTCTTACTAGTTGCTTTGCATATCATCTTCTTGTACATTTTCTTCTACCTCAGTAACCTTCTCACCTTTGTCTCTGATTTTTGGTGGTTTATTTAAAGGATTAAATTTAACTGAAGTAATTTTGGGGGTGTTCAGGAAAAGATTGGATGAGGCACTTAGTGCCATGGTCTAGTTGACTGGATAGGGCTGGGTGATAGGTTGGACTGGATGATCTTGGAGGTCTCTTCCAACCTGATTGATTCTATTCTATTCTATTACATTATCTGAGGATGTATTTTAAACTATAGTTTACTATAACCCAGTGAAGTTTGTATGTGTGAAATGAAGGCTGTTTTTAAAATATGCTCATGTATTTAAATTGCTGACCCTGGTTACTAGATTTTGGTGGAGTCATGTGTCACATAGTTGATCAGTTCATGCAGGTGAATGGATGGAACGAGAGCAGATACATCCAGTGTGCATCAAACAGTGCTGTAGAAGGAGAGACAATGTTTGGAGGCTGTGTGCAAGGAGATAAGTGCAAGGATAACCAGAAAGAGTTTGATCCAGTACACTGAGGGAATTGTTGCAGATGAAGATATATAGAAGAGGTCACAGAATTTCACTTGCTTTTCCTACCCTGTATCTGAAAACATATCCTCTGCAATGGCATCCAGTGCAAGAGGAGAGCTTGTAAGGTTGGCAAGGAGTCAAGGACATGGTTCAGCATGCACTATCTTGTCACAGTTCATGAAGAGAACATTCTACCACTGATGATGATCATCAGGTCAAGGTGACCCTAGCCTCTACTTATTACAACAATGTTTTGCTTGTTGTGTAACCATGTGAGCGTGATATATGTGTTGTTAAACAGGAAAAAAAATATATAAGTTGAGGCAGGGACATCCCTGAGCAGAGCTCCATCTGGACACCAGACCACTTTTCATCTGCAACTCTCAACATGGTTATCAGGGCTCCTTGCATTGGTTGAAGTGTGAGACTATGATCAATAAACTAGTAGCTAGCTATCTCCTTTTGTGGTCCCACATTTCACCTGATAGTATTGAACTGTACAACTATATCTGAGAATCTTTTTGTCTACACCCTGCATTCTCAGAACACAGTATTCCTGATTCCACCACCCCCCCCGCCCCTTTCTCTGCTCACTGGTAAAAACACAGCAACTTCTGCTATGGTGAGTGAGTGTTAGGGGGTAAGCTTCTCCCCAGAAGGAAGATACAAGTTTGGAACACATCAGTGACAACAAGATGAGCTGCAGTAAGATAAACAGCATGATCCAATTATAGTACCATTTTCAGAATATGTTTTTAGACATTTAAAACTATATTGCTGAAAAATAACAGTGATAAGGAAAATCTTCATGCTGCAATATCCAGAGAGGTTAAAATGACTTACAGGCAATTAGTACTTTATTTGATCACTGTAACTGTTCTCTGTGAAGTCTGTAAAGTCCTTTAACAGATTTGTTGTTCAAAATTATTTGATCAATCACTACTTCAGTGTTTCTTATTTAAATCAAGAGATTATTGCTACTCGTTTCTGAAGTTCTGCTGGGTATGTGTGAAAGATAACTTACACTGTATTGTGTTGTCCTGTGATTGCATTATATTGTTGGTGCAGACAAAACGCTTCCCTTTGCCTTTTTTTCTATAAACATCTTCCTTTGCAGGAAGTTTAAACATGATTGCTTAATGTGTGCCCAGGTGGCCAAGATAGCCAATGGCATCCTGGCCTGGACCAGGAATAGTGTGGCCAGCAAGGACAAGGGAAGTTATTCTTCCCCTGTACTCAACACTGCTCAGGACACACCTTGAGTGCTGTGTCCAGTTCTGGGCTCCTCAATTCAAGAGAGATGTTGAGGTGCTGGAACATGTCCAGAGAAGGGCAACAAGGCTGGTGAAAGGCCTGGAACACAAAATCTTTGAGGAGAGGCTGAGGGAGCTGGGGTTGTTTAGCCTGGAGAAGAGGAGGCTCAGGTCTGACCTCATTGCTGTCTACAACTACCTGAGGGGAGGCTGTAGCAAGGTGGGGGTTGGTCTCTTCTGCCAGGCAACCAGCAACAGAACAAAGGGACACAGTCCCTAGTTGTGCTGGGGGAGGCATAGGCTTGATATTAGGAGGAAGTTCTTGACAGAGTGATTGGCATTGGAATGGGCTGCCCAGGGAGGTGGTGGAGTTGCTGTCCCTGGAAAAGCCTGGCTGAGGCACTTAGTGCTATGGTCTAGTTGATTGGACAGGGCTGGGTGCTAGGTTGGACTGGATGATCTTGGAGGTCTCTTCCAACCTGGTTGATTCTATGACAGAGTGACTGGAGAGCAGCCAAGCAGAGAGGGACCTGGAAGTACTGGTTGGCAGCTGAACATGAGCCAGCAGTGTGCCCAGGTGGCCAAGAAGGCCTATGGCATCGTGGCCTATATCAAGAACAGTGTGGCCAACAGGACCATGGAAGTCCTTCTGCCCTATGCTCAGTACTGCTTAGGCCACACTGTGATTCCTGTGTCCAGTTCTCTACTGTCAATTTAAGAAAGATTCTCAGGTGCTGGAACATGTCCAGAGAAGAGCACTAAGGCTGGTCCAGTTCTGGGCTCCTCAATTCAAGGGAGATGTTGAGATACTGGAATGTGTCCAGAGAAGGTCAATGAAGCTGGTGAGAGGCCTGGAACACAGCCCTGTGAGGAGAGGCTGAGAGAGTGATTGGCACTGGAATGGGCTGCCTGGGGAAGTGGTGGAGTCCCGATCCCTGGAGATGTTTGAGAAGGCTGGATGAGGCACTTGGTGCCAGGGTTTAATTAATGTGTTAGGTGTAGGTTGGACTGGATGATCTTAGAGGTCTTTCCCAACCTGGTTAGTTCTGTGATTCTGTGAAATCTGCATTTTTGTCCAGCAGCCCTGTTTAGCCGTGAAAGGAAAATGGCTACATACGTATGGTGGCAGGGTAAGCTACAGATGGAGAGTTAAGGGCCTTCCTTACGCAGACTACAGGAAAAATGAGATATTAACTGAGCTTTCAAAGTTGCAAAGCAGCTATATAAATAAATTCCTTTTCAAAATGGTGTTGAGACCGAGTGGTCTAATGTCTAAAGCCAAATTCACAGCTGAAAGGGGTCTGTGGATGCATCTCTGCTTCCAAGTTCTGCTGGTTGTAGTTTGTTAAGAGCTGAAAAGATTGACTTTTCCAGCATAGCCAGCTCTGATTCCCGGGGTGATAATCTTGAAATCTACCAAGAAAATCATACTTTTCTATGAAACATGGTCTTACATTATTTGCACCTAAGAGTCTACTATAAACTGGTATTGAAATGAAAACTTCCTCTCTAAACTACAACATTTCAGCGGTGAACAATGTTTATGTTAAGACTCTGACCCTTGAAAACCAGCAGTGAAGTTTTCTAAAGTTGAATGGTGGAGCCTCTTTAATGCATATATCTCAATCCAGAGAGGAGCTTTCCAAGAGCTTGCTTTGTGTTGAATGACATACTTGTCAACTCAATAACAACTCGATACCAAGCCCAGGACAGTAAATCCTGCTGAGGGTTAAGATGCATTCAGTCAGGTTAGCTTTAGAGTTATGCCAGTGTGGTTGCACCTCTATTGATTCATTTGTACTGTGGAGAGAGTAAATTCATATTTGCATAGAAATTGTTTTGTGGACATATAGTAAAATGCAGTTGCAACAAAATGTTTTCTTAAGCAAGTTCTGGGCCCCTCAATTTAAGAAGGACATTGAGATGCTTGAATGTGTCCAGAGAAGGGCAACGCGGCTGGTGAGAGGTCTCAAACACAAGCCCTACAAGGAGAGGCTGAGGGAGCTGGGATTGTTTAGCCTGGAGAAGAGGAGGCTCAGGGGAGACCTTACTGCTGTCTACAACTACCTGAAGGGAGGTTGTAGCCAGGAGGAGGTTGCTCTCTTCTCTCAGGCGGCCAGCACCAGAACAAGAGGACACAGCCTTAAGCTACGCCAGGGGAAATTTAGGCTTGAGGTGAGGAGAAAGTTCTTCACTGAGAGAGTAATTTGCTACTGGAATGGGCTGCCCAGGGAGGTGGTGGAGTCGCCATCCCTGGAGCTGTTCAAGGCAGGACTGGACGTGGCACTTGGTGCCATGGTCTAGCCTTGAGCTCTGTGGTAACAGTTTGGACTTGATGATCTATGAGGTCTCTCCCAACCTTGGTAATGCTGTGATACTGTAACATATTAGCAGTAGAAATGTTCCCAGAGAAATACTGAGGTAGAAGACATGTATGAAAACAATAGCAGATGGGACGATAATTCAATCACTTTAGAACTCCTCTAATTTTTAGTGCTCTACAGTGAAATAATTTGACTTAAAAAGAATCAAATGCCAATGGAATTTTTTTCCAACTCACTGCATTCACTGACCTTTGCATTGACTGTTCTCTGTGAGCCTTGGAGATGGAGCTCGTGCAGCATGTGAAGTCCCATGTCATGTTGGTCATCATTCTCTGCTTGACATTTCTTGTGTTCCTAAGTCAGTATGTTCCAGATTAATGAGGCATTTGTTCTCAATCAAGAAGCTATTTAAGAATACACTTTTAATTGTAGTGGGTTGTATATGATTAATTATTTCTACATGGCTTAGCTTATATTTTTGGATACCTCAAAGCAGATTTTTTTTTTCCCACTCCTTACTGCCCAATTTTTTTTTTTTTTCAATGTTTGTATTATTTATTGCCCAATAATTTATGGAAGTGAATTGTCATCATGAGGGGTTATGAGCTTCTTTGAGAAATTTGCCTGGAGCTTTTTAATGTAATGGCCTTCAATGTTCTTTGTCTAGAAAAGAAACGAGGGCTGGCAAGTAATTTGCAAAAGCTGTGTGTTTAAGTTGATTTCTGTTTGTTTTTTCTTGGTAAAGGATCTATTGTTTTAAGACTATTCATCTCACAGTTGGTTCTCATGGGGTATGTAGCCATTATTTGTACTTTTCTGTGCTCGTTGTTCTGCTTTAATTGAGGTCCACTGGTTTTAACTTGGCTATATAGTTAGAAGAAACTGGGTTTTGATGGCCAGTATATTCCAAACTGGACTAAGATGTTCCATGCATGTGTGTTCCCTGCACAGGGAAAAAGGAACATGCCATGTGTTTTTATTTGTAAAGCTTCTGTAAGACTTTTTTTCACCCTGAAGATTTTCTTGTTGTTGCTGTTCTTGAAAGGATAAAAAGCTTAGTACTCTAAGACTCTACTGGCCAGTATCAGGAACAGTGTGGCCACTAGGACGAGGGAGGTTATTCTTCCCCTGTACTCAACACTGGTCAGGCCACACCTTAAGTACTGTGTCCAGTTCTGGGCTCCTCAATTCAAGAGAGATGTTGAGGTGCTGGAATGTGTCCAGAGAAGGGCAACAAGGCTGGTGAGGGGCCTGGAACACAGCCCTGTGAGGAGAGGCTGAGGGAGCTGGGGTTGTTTAGCCTGGAGAAGAGGAGGCTTAGGTCAGACCTCATTGCTGTCTACAACTACCTGAAGGGAGGTTGTAGCCAGGTGGAGGTTGGTCTCTTCTGCCAGGCAACCAGCAACAGGACAAGGGGACACAGTCTCAAGCTGTGCTGGGGGAAGTATAGGCTGGATGTTAGGAGGAAGTTCTTGCCAGAGAGAGTGATTGGCATTGGAATGGGCTGCCCAGGGAGGTGGTGGCGTCACCGTCCCTGGGGGTATTCAGGAAAAGCCTGGCTGAGGCACTTAGTGCCATGGTCTAGTTGACTGGCTAGGGCTGGGCGATAGGTTGGACTGGATGATCTTGGAGGTCTCTTCCAACCTGGTTGGTTCTGTTCTATTCTTGAGAGATTCTGATTTTATGATCTTTCATTTCTCTTGGTTGGGACTCTTTGGCAAGTGAAACTGTGGGCCTAATGGTCAGCACACCAGACTGAGTTCAGAAGAGAACTTGTACTCAGAAGGGAGGAAGAGATTTTCTTTCCTCTGAGTTAGTAAATAAGCAAATTAACATTAATCCTACCCTTCTAAAAAGATCTGTTGTTTGTGGCTACAGAAATAGCAAGTTAATTGCCTGTAGAAGAATTTGGTTTTACAGCAAGGCTCTTACTGGTTTTGCATCACTTTTGTCTGCAGCTTTCAGATAGATAATCTGATCATCCATTCACACGATACATTATCCTTTTACTAAGTGGATCCAGTCTAGTAAAATAATAGCTATGAAAATCCTACAGTAAAATGATAGTAAGAACCTAGTGTTCTCATTAGAGCTGTCTGTAGATAGAGGTCTGTTACTCCCTGCCTTGTGATTGATTTATTGCAGGTTTCAGGTGAAATGTACTGTGGGCAGCTGGCATCCAGCTGTTTTTCTTGTCTGTTTCCATTTTAGATGAGCATGGGTAACATGCTGAGGAAATATACCTTTGTTCAAAGGGAATGTATTGGCTTACACTGGCTGGCCCAGCTAGAAGGGGCAAGGGACAAGGAACGAGGGTATCCTCTGCCTTGTGGTGGTGCAGTACAGTCTGATTTGTTATGCAACACAATACTAACATCGTGCTCACTGCATGATGGGAAGGGGTTGGCCAGGGCTTATAGGACCTGAAGTATATTCTAGAGCTTGTGAAGTTTTTTGTTCAGGATTGTTTTGCAATTGCTTTTTGTTTGTTTGTTTGCTTTCTTGTTTGTTTTTCCAGCTTCTGGGCAGGGATGCATCCCTTTTTCTGGTCCTTCAGTTTCACGGGCATGAGCAGTTGGCATTGTGTCTGTCCCCCTGCTGCTGCATATGCCCGTAGTTCTGTTTTCTTCTTTTGTAATCTGATATCCCTGCAAGTAGTAAATTATCCTTATCTCAATGAACATCTCTGACTCCCAGGTCCTTTTCCTCCTTCCCCACCTGTATTGGAGGGAAGTGGAGTGGAAAAAAGGAGAAACTCCTCTGCTGTGAGTGGATTGCTGAAGGCTCAACTGCCAGATGAGTTAAGACCATGACAGTCCAAATTTGGCACCCAGTGTGGGGCTGGAGTGTTGAATTGAGATAACAAGAGAATTCAGTTCTCCCAGAATAAATTTGTTCACTTTGTATTTACTTTAGTATATTTCTCCTCATGTTAAGGTGTTCATTGTTCCAGTTGTGTTGCCTTTTCTGGTTACGCTGCATAAGATCTTGTGCATTTTACGCATTTCTGTTCCCCATGGTATCTTCTGTGGTGCTGTTCATTACCTTAAGGAAATGGTTTAAGGTGTTGGTGATACTGTTTGCTGTTTAATGGCATGTCTGCTATGTTATGTTTGGATTATTTCACTGGTGGTTTGGTTGTTTTTTATAAGCCATGTCATCATTTATCAGTAATTTCACCCAGCTGACAAATGGAACAGAAGAGAGCACTTATTGACCTTTTGAGGGTTTCAAATATCCTCAGGACACCAATATCAGACTGCTTCTATTGTTGTGTCTCTTAAATGTGTGCCTGGTCTTGACCACAATGATACCAATCTTTCCCAAGAATAACATTTGGAGACCTGCCCTGAGGCTGGATAATTATGAGTAGCATGATATGTGGGAGAGTACAGGCAAGTGTCTAGGCTGGTGGTCACCTCCAGTGTTTTGGAATTTCACCCCTGTGCAAGTGCAAAATCCTGACAAGCTGGTAAAATGTTTGGAAAAAGGATGTTGTCAGCGCAGAAATTCCCAGGAGATACAAATCACTGTGCTGTGTTGCGGCCTGGCCTGTGTCTACTGAGCCCTTCTCAGTGGTTCCCAACACATAGAGGAAGAGCAGGTCTCTGGTCCCACAAACGGACCAACGGGCATGGCAGCTACACCAGAGAGCCAGCCTGTGCCAGTATTGGTTGCCCCTATACAGAGAAAGAATTACACAAGGAAAACAGCTCATCCTGCAAAGGATGAGGATGAACCAGGGCCATCATGGGAACAAGAAGGAGAACCAGAGGTCATCACTCTATCTTTATCCCTGGGTGAGCTCTGGGACATATGAAAGGATTTTGGCTGCCCATGCAGGCCCAATGTCCCCTGACTGCTCCAGTTCTGGGATAGTGGAATCAGTAGATTGGAATTAAAAGCCAGGGAAGCCAAGCAGTTGGCATCCAACACCTGAGGGAACTAGCTGTGCTGGAAGTGCTCTGTAATGGCCAGTGCAGAAATCCAGTGGGGAATGGAGACTGACAGTGGATGCCTGAGGCCTGAATGTGGTTACACCAGTGATGTGCACTGCTATGCTAGACATACTGGAGCTCTAATACAGCTGGAGTCAAAGGCAGCCAAGTGGTATGCTTGACATCAGTAGTATGTTCTTCTTCATTCCCATAGTTCCAAAATCCCTGTCACAGTGCTTTTACTTGGACAGTTGTCCAGTACATCTGGAATGGACCGCCCCACAGGTGGAAACAAACCCCCATGGCAAATGGACTGATCCAGTCTGCTGGAAGAGGATGGAGCTCCAGAACACTTGCAGTGCACTGATGGCATCATCATGTGGGGTGACACAGCAGAAGTTTATTAGAATGAGAAGAAAATAATCCACATTCTTCTGAGGGCAAATTTTGCTATAGAGTGGAGTAAGGTCAAGGAACCTGCATGAGGAATTGTTTCTAGGGATAAAGTGGCAAGACAGGCATCCCCAGATGCCAATGGTTGTCATGAACAAGATTGCAGCTATGTCTCCACCCACCAAGAAGGAGGAAACCCAAGCTTCCTTGGGTGTTGCAGGTTCCTGGAGGATGGAAATGGAGGATTCAGGCTATAGCCTGAATGTGAGCCCTTTACCAAGTGATTCAGAAGAAGAATGTTTTCCAGTGGAACCCTGAGCAGTGACAGGCCTTTGAACAAATCAGACAGGAGATTGTGCCTGTAGTAGCCCTTGGGCCAGTCCAGACAGGACAAGATGTTACAAATGTGCTCTACACTGCATCTGGGAAGAAAGGTTCCACGTAGAGTCTTAGGCAGAAAACATCCCAGGAGATTCAAGGTCAACTCCTAGGATTTTGGAGTTGGCCAACTACACTTCAAATGAAAAAGAGATATTGGTAGCATATTAAGGAGTTTGAGCTGCCTTGGAGGCGATCATGACTGAAACATCACTTCTCCTGGCACCCTGACTGCCAGTGCTGGCAGGAATGTTCAAAGGAAGAGGCTCTTCCACCCATCATGCAACTGATGCCACATGGAGCAAGTGGATTGCATTGATAATGGGCTTGAATAGTGAGCCCCAACCACCTGGGAATCTTAGAGGTCATCATAAACTGTCCAGAAGACAGAGATTTTGGGTTGTCACCAGAGGAAAGGGAGTTGATGTGCTGAGGAGGCCCCACCATACAAGAACTTGCCAGATAATGAAAAATGATGTGCCCTGTTCACTATGGGCCCTGCTGCATTGTGGGAAAGCACTGAAGGTGGAAGGCTGCCATGTGGAATTCCACACGACAGGTTGCAGAAGCTGCTGAGAGAGAAGATGAATCAAGTCAGTTTGCAGAGGCAAAAGCCATCTAACTGGCTTTAGATATTGCTGAGTGAGGAAAAACTGCCAATGCTCTATCTCTAAACAGACTCCTGGATGGTGGCAGATGCAGTGTGGGGGTGACTACAGCAATGGTGCCCTATGTCACCTCTCATAACATCATTCAGGGCCTTAAAAAACATGTGCTTTGGCAACATGGCACCTCAGAAAGAAATGAGTCAGATAATGGAACTCATTTTCAAAGCAGCTTTATAGACATTTGAGCCAAAGAGCATGGATGGCATCGAGCAGGAGTATCACATCCCCTGTCGCGCAGCAGCTGCTGGGAAGGTTGAATGTTACAACGGCCTACTAAAAACCATCCAGAGAGCAATAGGAGCAAGGCTCTTTAAAAACTGGAATGCACTTCTAGCACAAACCACATTACTGATTAACGCCAGAGGATCTACCAATCAAGCTGGCCCTGCCCAATCTAAACTGCCATACACTGTAGAATGAGAGAGGGTTCCTGTGGAATATCTTACAGAAAAATACACATGAGGAGTATCCTAGAGAAAAAGGTCTGGGTTAATCCTGCCTTCAGGTAAAGCCAAACCCACCCACGAGATTGCATTTGCCCTGGTGTGTACCTAGTGTGCCTGGTGGGTGATGAGGAGGATGGAGAAGTCAGTTGTGCAAGCTGATCTCATTTTGGGTGAGAATAGACTGTAAATTATGTATGTTGTGTGATAGTAATTGCTTCTGAACGTGACATAGATGGTATAAAGTAAGTAGGGGAGAAAATGGACTGTCTTGGTTTTAACTCAGCTGGCAGCTGAGATCTGCCAGTCTGCTCACAACAGAGGGGTTTCTCCTTTTTTCCACCCTCCCTCCCTCCCATACAGGTGGGAAGGAACAAAAGGACTAGAGAGGCAGAAATGTTAGTTGAGATAAGGACAGTTCTTGCAGGGCTATCAGATTACACAAAAGAAAACAGAAATATTGGCATACACAACAGCAGGAGAACAGATGAAATGTGAACTGCCCATGCCCTTGAAGCTGAAGGACCATAAAAAGAGATGCACCCCTGCCCAGAAGCTGCGGAAAAGAACACAAAACCCCAGAACAGGAAACCTTACAAGCTCTAGAATATACTTCAAATCCCATGAGCACTGGCCAATCCCTTCCTGTCATGCAGTGAGCATGATGTTAGCGTGGTTCAGAACAACAATCTGGCTTGCACTGCACCACTGTGGGGCAGGTGGTGGTCCCATCCCTTGTCCTTCATCCCTGCTAGAGGGGCCAGCCAGCTTACACAAATACAGAGGCCCATTAGGTCTAAACATACAGGCTGTAGCATCTGATTATGTACTCTCTGTGGGTGGCTTTTTATAGCATATGGTGAATGAATCTATGTTGTATCTTTCTCTTATACAGAACATGTCACAAAGAGCAAGCTTCTCCAGAAGAGCTTTATCTGTAGGAAAGAAACTCAAATTACTTTGATTTTTTTCCTATTATCTATCATGGCAGAATTTTCCTGCAGGGCAAGGGACAGAGCTTTGTCAGTTAGGTTTACAGGAAAACGGCACAAGTGATGAAGAATGATTTAGCAGAGAATTAAAAGCAAGAATTGCAAATGAACTCCCTCAGTATAGCGTGTCATTTAGGGTTCTTCTCACCAGAGTCTGTGACTCGTTTCAAAGGTTAACATCCTTCCTCATGCCTCAGTGGGAGGTCATCACCCTTGATGCAGAGGCAACAGATCTGCATATGCTACCACAGCTCATGACTGATTTGTTTTAAACTGCTGTGTAGTGTATTAAAATGGGACAACAGGAGAGTAAAAACATTTTTTTTGTGAGCCAGGAGGGCAGGTGAGATGCATAATCTTCTACTCTTACCAGTGTAACTGGATGGCACCTGTGGGTCAGAGCTCTTGTTCTACAAAGCACTTCTGTCCTGGCAGTCAGAGGCTGAATTTTGTGCTCAGAAGTGCTTCTGTGTAGATGCATGCATGTGAAAGAGGTGAGATGATGGCAGAGATGAGTAAAGAAACTCTCTGCAGTACTGTTTTTGAACTGTGTGACTACAATTGCACTGTCAAAAAAGCCAACAACCCAGCTTCAACCAAGTACAGTACATGTTATCAATTTTGCCATTAATTTGCTGAAAAAACCCAACCAAACCCAAACCAAACCCCCAAATTAATTTTTTTATCCTGAAGATTGAGACACAGCAAAAGCTTGTTTGAGTTAGCCCGTAGAGAGGCAGAGCTGGGACATGGAGTAGCTGTAGTTAAAGGCAAAAGGGCATATATAGAGACTGAGAGAAGTAGAAGTGAAGTAGAATAGTTCATGTCTTGCTGAAGCTGAAAATGTACACTCCATTTAAGATTATAATTTATGGAGGTCTTATTGCCAGGTATTCAATTTGATCTTGGAACCACTTGAACTCAGATTACATTTGTGAAACAGTCATGCTTTGCAAAATATTGTCAGTGTCAGCTATATTGATGGTCTGGATTTCTTTTTTATATTTAGCATAATTGTAATTAGTTGAGTGAAGGGACAATTATGTCCAAAAGGGACCTCTTCCAATAAAAAAAGTCATGCTATGCTACCTACTGCAAGTCTCATAAATGGTTTCATAATCAGATTCCATCATCCTTTCCTCTATCTGGATGCCCTGTAACCTGCAGAATCTGTTGTTAATTTGTGAGTTTAGGGTTTGAACGGAGCTTGCTGAGAAGGTCATGACAAGTTAGTGCCGAGTACCCTTTTCAGAGAGGCTGATGTAAATATGCCTGGGCTGACCCTGCTAGACCCTCTCATAAAGTCACCTCGTTTAGCTGGAAATAGTGAAGTAGTTCTGTCAAAATGGCAAACCTTTCCTTCTAAACTCAGCTTGGAACAGCTCTTGTGTTGGAGTCAATTGCTGTTTGTCAGAATAGCCAAAAAAAAACCCTTATCTTTGCTCTAGCCTTAGTCTGACAATGTAAACCAGTGACTGAAATTATAAAGAGGAGGTTCTTGTAGAAATCGCTTGACAAATAATAGGTTAAACGGAATAACAAGTAATGCAAAGTCTTCAGGAGAACTAAAAATCAGAAGTAAAGCTTCCTAATAGTGAGGATTTGTGGGTCCGTTGCAAATATAACCACAGTAGTGAGCATTATACTATAAGAAAGGCTAGAAAGTGCAAAGTGTAGGTTACATCCCAGTGAAAGGAATTATAGAGCAAAACCAGATTTAAAACTTCATTTCTCTAAACTGTCCTCCAAAGCACAAATCAGATGGAGCAGGAGGTAAAATCCCCCTTCAGTTATATTCTGGCATACCTAAAGAACACTGAAAGTGAGAGCTCATATTGGCTTTATTGAGGTTTGTATCAGAGAGTCAGTCACAGGTATTGGTCAGAGCAACACTTTCAGGTGCACAGTGAAGGATTTTTTGCTTGGAGATCCAGCAATGCTGAAATGGTGAGCTTTGCCTTCTAAATGAAGCAGGACTGAACTGTTCTGAGACTATTTAAAATCTAATAAGCTGATCTTTAATAAATAGAGCACTCACACCATGGCAACGCAAAACTGGCATTACGAAAAAGTGCCTAAGGACAGCCCGAAGTGGAGTTTGTTGTTTTTCAAGACGGCAGTTATCCCAAATTCATGCATAGCGTGTTTTATATTCCAAGCCAAGGGCATTTCCTTTTCCAGTTCCATAAATACTTACTCTGGCCATTAGACGTGTCCCAAAGACTTAAAACAAAAGTAATATTTTTGTTGGCTTTTCCTCTTTTTGGAAACCTTTTGACCCACTCCGATTAGTATCGGTCTGTCTGCACCTATTGAATACTCCTCATGGAACTCCCTTAGCACAGATCTGAACTGTGTTACATAGAACCAGACGTATTTTAGCACAGATCTGAACTGTGTTACATAGAACCAGACGTATTTTAGATTAACTGGTTTGTATATTTTCTAGAAGCGTAGTTGCTAAAAGGTCAGCATGAGGTTCTCACTCTTTAGAGAATTAAGATAATGAAAACACCTCTACTTGACATACTCGCCATTAACAGAACTGGTGAACGTGACCTTGTGTGAAATAAACTGTGCAAAAAGTCCTGGTAGAGAATCATCTGCTGGAAATGTTTCAGTGGGGAAAAGATATGGCCTGGCTAAAAAAATGTAGGACAAATTCACAACTGCAGCATGTTGCTGTTTAACTGACATACACGGCCTTAGGGACCTGTGTGGCTCCATTACTCATCAAATGTTTGATATAAAGAGAAAAATAAATTTTGGCAGTCACTTCTGAGGGAAGTGATAACAGATCAAAGGACTTTCTTTTATTGCAATATTTTCACCATTATGGAAAAGAATCACTTTGGACTTTAGCTGCTGTTTGAAATCTTTACCTTTTAATAAGTGAACTCCGTAAATGTAGCTCAGAGAACAAAGGTTCCTCTTTTACAGTTAAACTTTTAACCCTTGAGGTTGAATCGGTGGAGACCCAGAGGGAAAATCCACTGTGTTTTCACTGAACTTTTTACCCTTTGAAAAACGCTGAACATGTTTAAAGTTCATACACTGAGCAAGAGGTCTCTACTGGGGATTTCTGGTATTATTAACTTCCTGACCTCAGATAATTAAAAGGGAAGAGTGGAGGCAGTGCAGACTTTGACTCAACTTTGAACTTTTAACCTCTTGAGGAACATTTTTAGTGTGCAAGTGGTATACACAATAAACTCTCTTATTAACTTTCTTTAACCTGTGGACACAGAAAATGTCAGCAGGCCAAAATTATCCTTTGTCCGTTACGTCATATTTCTATTTGTGTGCCAATTAAAACTCAAGGGAGGTATTGTTTGGATACAAAAAGTGACAGGGACAACTATTTTCCAGTAACTGGCAGGTACAGTAGGCAAGCAAAAGAGAGACGAGCTATGAATCTGTCAGACACTGCAGCAGGGTTTGTAATTTAGACTACACTGGATTTCAGCTTTAGGACATCCACCAATATGTTAGTGTTTCCTCTTAGTGTAATTTTCCTCACAGAGCAAAGGTATTTTACCTCTTTATTCAAATGGGTTTTACTTCCTCAAACATTAAATTCAGTGATACTCAGCAGCTGACGAGATTATGGATTTCCTGACTAGGAAATAATCAAATAAGTAACATTGCAAATTCTGTATTTGAGTACATAAACTGTACTTTCTAATGAATAACATAAATGAAAGAAGAAGAAAAGACTGGATGGGGCACTTAGTGCCATAGTGTAGTTGACTGGATAGGGCTGGGTGATAAGTTGGACTGGATGATCTTGGAGTTCTCTTCCAACCTGGTTGATTCTGTGATTCTAGGATAATCTCTGCTTCTTGTCTCAGCAAGATGAAAATTATCTGCAGTCAGTAGTTTGTCAGGAATACGATTTTCTGTGAACTAGTCTGGGAAACAAGGTGGGAAGCAGTGAAAGCTCCATTTAAACATCCTAGCATTAGTGTTATTTAGGCGTAAAATAGAAATATCGTGGATCTGTGTAGTTACAGATAAAAGAACTTATGTGAAAACCAGACAAATACAATAATGTTAAAAGAAAATATTTCCTGTAAGAGAAAACGGTAAGCCTCTGGGGCAAAATGTAAATAATTGATAGCCTGTCAGTTTTGGTGGGTTTTTTTTTTTCACCATAAGAAAAGGAAGAACAAAAGGTTATGTCTTAAGTTTTCCTAGAAGTTTATTGCATATCATGTTGTTCCTTATCATAGTAATTATTTGTCTTCTCTGCTACAAACTCGACAGAGTTTGATGTGAATTGTATCATTCATAGAATCAGTCAAGGTTGGAAGGGATCACAAGGATCATCTAATTCCAACCTGGCAGGGACATCCTACCCTAAATCAGCCTGGCCAGAGCCTCATCCAACCTGGCCTTAAACACCTCCAGGGATGGGGCCTCAACCATCTCCCTGGGCAACCCATTTCAGGCTCTCACCATTCTCATGCTGAAGAACTTCCTCCTCACAGCCAGTCTGAATCTCCCCACCTCCAGCTTTGCTCCATTCCCCCTAGTCCTGTCACTACCTGATATCCTACAAAGTCCCTCCCCAGCTTTTTTGTAGACTCCCTTCAGATACTGGAAGGCCACAATACGGTCACCTGGGAGCTTCCTTTTCTCCAGACTGAACAACCCCAACTCTTTCAGTCTGTCCTCACAGCAGAGGTGCTCCAGCCCTCTCAGCATCCTCATGGGCCTTCTCTGGACACGCTCCAGCATGCCCACCTCCCTCATGTAACAGGGGCTCCAGAACTGGATGCCGTATTCCAGGTGGGGTCTCACCAGAGCAGAGTGGATGGGGAGAATCACCTCCCTTGCCCTGCTGGCCACACTTCTTCTGATGCAGCCCACGATCTGGTTGGCTTTCTGGGCTGCAAGTGCACACTGCTGGCTCATGTTGAGCTTCTGTTGAGCTTCATTTCAGTTGTCTTGAGATGCAGAAACACAATCAGAAAAAAAGAAAAGCAAAACGTCTTTTAGAAGCAGATGTGCTAGAGCATGAAATTGCTGCATTAGAATTATTAGAAGATTAGCAGAAAAATATTCAGACTGGCTAGATGTTACAGTAAGTATGGATGCCTGCATCTTTAAAGTTCTGAATCAGGATGATTTTTCAAACCCCTTGATTAAAGCCAGCTGAAGAAAACCAGCCTCTTTCTAAACAAGCATACCAATCAAATATCTATTTCAGGGATCATCCTATATGTCCTGGTGAAAAGAACTGTGAAAGACACAAGTCTTGAAGATTTTGCAAAAATGAACCTTGGGAAAGCCCAGACTACAGGCTCACCCCTGCAGCTGTGAAGGTGCAGCTGTACAGGGCTTTGCTTATAAGAGCGTTGGAGAAGCGTTGGGACTGGGTGAGGCACTTAGTGCCATGGTTTAGTTGATTGGCTAGGGCTGGGTGCTAGGTTGGACTGGATGATCCTGGAGGTCTCTTCCAACCCGTTTGATTCTATGATTCTGAGATGCTTGGGAAATGTGCACTAGGGTCTGGCAGCTGGTAAAGAGCAACTCCTTATCCCTCCTTCCACAGATGCATCTATAATGGTTGATGTGCAAAGAGAATAATCAAAAGTGTGTTAATCTTTCACTGCCAACAGCTGGGTCATTATTTGTGACCCTTAGTAGTTTTCAGAGAGACTCACTCTGGGATGCATGGGGGCCAAAACTGTAAGTAGAGTGGTGCTGAATGACTGCATGGGCCTAGTGATCAGAAGCACTTTCTATTAAGCCTCCACAGAGGTGTCTGTTATTGCCTGCTTGAGGTGAGACTGTCACAGAAAGTATGAATGAAATATGTTGAACCTGACAGAAGTGTTGTCCTGTGTCTATGAAGTGCTGACTCAGGAAGGCACTAAGTTTGCTGTATACATGCTGGGAAAGTGAAATTATGGGTAGACTGCTACTAGTTGAAAGCAATAGTGGAGAAAAGAACACTTGAGTTGCAACATACAAGAAAATAGAGATTAAACCATGAATTTTCTTCCGTGTGGCCTTGGGTCTTGTTGAGCCTTGGCCAGCCAGATGCCTTCCTCCTTGATAAGGACATGGCCTTCTCATTAGCACCCAGTGAAGAGAGGTAGGGATGTATTTGTGAAAGCCACTTTCCTTCTGTGCTGCCTGCAGAGAAATGTGGATCCTTTCATTGTGTCCTGACCTTGGAGGAGTGTGTGAAAACCATGGCAAGTCATGCTTGGGCCAGGCTGGTTTATCCCTTCCTCTAATAATGACACTGACCAATCTGGAGACTGGGCAGGATTTCCAGCATTTGGTTCTGAAGATTTTCCAGGTTTTCAGCTGCAAGTTAAGAGGCTGAGAAGTCTGGTCACTGGGCCAAAGCAGACAATTCTTCATGTGGATGACAAAAAAAACTTACGGAATAAAGGCCCATGTCCTCCAGGCAAGCTTATGTGCTGGTTTGAGGCTAATTGGAAACTATGGGGGTTAGTAAGAGCATGTCTGCTATCAGATTATCCAGACTTTATTTTTCTTTTCAGCATAGACATAAACACCACATTTTCCCCTGATCCAGATCACTGAACTATTTGGACTCACCTTGAATACTGCATTAAGTTTTGGGCTCTGCAGATTAAGAGGGAGAGGGATCTTCTGGAGAGGGTCCAGTGGAGGGCTACGAGGATGATTAGGGGCCTGGAGGGCATGGCTTATGAGAAGAGGCTGAGGGACCTGGGGCTTTTTAGTCTGGAGAGAAGAAGACTTAGAGCAAATTTAATAAATGTTTATAAACATCTGAGGGCTGGGGGTCAGGAGCGGGGCCAACAGGCTCTGCTCACTTGCCCCCCCATGATAGGACAAGAAGCAATGGGTGTAAGTTGCAGAACCAGAGGTTCCACCTCAACACAAGGGGGAACTTCTTTACTGTAAGGGTCACAGAGCAGTGGAACAGGCTCCTCAGATTGGTTATGGGCTTTCCTTCTCTGGAGACATTCAAGGCCTATCTGGATGTGTTCCTCTGTGATCTGTGCTAGAATGTGTGGTCTTGCTGTGACAGAGGGGTTGGACTTGATGATCTTCTTGAGTCTCTTCCAACCCCTAATATCCTGTGATCCTGTGGCTGTTGTAGTGCAGCAGTTTTCCAAAAAGTGTTCAATGTGTGGTATATATTTGGCACAGAAAACTTCAACTGGAGGTGGACAGAAGAGGTTTGGCAAAGTTACAGGCAGTTGATAGCGGGATGTTCATCAAAACAAGCATTGGAAAACCTTGCTAGCAGCCACTCCTGCAATCTCACAGCTCATACACAGAAACAGAACACAGAGAATCAGCATGAGCGTGTATGCATGTTAGCGTGTGGATGGATGGAAAATGTCGATGTGCATGGGTGTTGGCGTACTGCAGAGCTACTCATGTGAGAAAGTTAAGTACCAGAGCTTGTCCCTAAGCGCGAATTACAGCAATTAGACACAAGCTTAGATACTGGGAGTGTCTTTCTCTATGAGAGCTTTGCAAATTCATGCGTCCTTGTGCACTACTGTGCCTGTGGAAGCACTGAAGTTCTGTTTTCCCTTAGGTTTCAGCACCAGTGAACCAGCACCAGCTGTTCTCTGTGGCAAGACTCTTGGATCTGCATCTGCTGTCCCTCACAGCAAAGAAGTATCTGATCTGTTGTTTTACAGACTTGCCTCCTGAGCATGGAGAATACAGTCAGCTTCTAGTAAGTATGGAAGTGTAGACAGAAAAATAATAGTAATAGAAATACTTAGCATTCAGGGCTCTTCAGGAGGTAAACAAGTAATATAGGGAAATACTGTTGGGACAAAACTGCACTGTGTTTTTTCCTAGATGGAGCATACAGGTATTATAGAAATAAATAAAATATAAGCTTAATAATTATTATAATCTGCATATAGATGGAAAGCAGAAATAAAATGGCTTACTAGGACTTCAGGATGAAACCATGTCAGGGTGAAGTTCAGGAAGTCAAAGCTTTGTTCTCAGTCCTGGACCCATCCTTTCTCTCATGCTCGGTATAGGCAGCATTTCTTTAGCATGTTTTCTGCATGGGTGTGTGATGGACAGAGTCTATAAAGAAATGGAATGCAAAATTGTCACCTTCCTCTGCACACTGAAACAAGTAAAAGAGGAATCCCAGTAAATGTCACAACCCACACACTCTGCCTTTGTGTCCTTCAAGCCAAATGCTCAAGACTGAAATGTATTGCATGGAAGGGAGGAAGGGGAAATAAAAGCCTTTTAAAGAGATACTTACAGCCTTATTTCTGGCCAAGGTGAGGAACAGAAAGGAAATAAAATTGAAATGCTAGGGTATTTAAAGGGGATCACATCCCACTTATTAGGAGTAAATGCACAGAACAAACCTAGCTCTAAACATGTGTAGTTAGTCAGGGTTATAGTAACGGTGATAAAACCTGGCAGTGAACACATCCATCCATTTGTCACAGGGTTCTGCCCTGCCTGCAGCTACCTATGGCTGATCCAAGCAAGTTGGTAGCTAAACAACATGTCTGTAAGTGGAACTGGATTGTAGCAAAACTATTCTTTGCAGCATTTTTTTTGGTGGATGTGCCATTCTGTGGGTTTCAGCCCTCACACATAGTGGATCATGAAGCTTGGGAATGCCTGACTTAAAGTGCCAGACAGGAGGAGTGATTGCAAGGAGGATTAAAAGGAGAAAGCTCTTCCATCAAAAAGGCCCCATGTTGAAGATCTGAAAGGTGATTCTTTGACAACCTGAAATCAGGCTTCTGCTAAACTGTATGTTCATGCCCTCATGATTGTTTCTCAAAGGCAATCTTGAAATAAACCTCACTTTGGACTCATCTTTGTTCCTCACTTGCTGCTGTTTTAGATTATGCACAAGTCTAATAACATGCAAAGATTTTTCTGTAGTGACTACTACTTATGCCAGATTAATTGATGGATGTGTTTGTTTGCAGAGTCATAAAGTAATAATGACAAAGAAGACATCTGAGTGTCCAAAAGGATGAAGAAGACATAATCCTTCCTGAAAAGAATGCAAGAAGAATGGCAAGACAAAATGATTACTAGATACAGGGTGAGGAGCTTCATGCTCATCAAAGCCTTCTTTCTTAACGGTGAGTTGGAAAAACATGAGGTATGTGTTCTGATGTGCTTTCAATGTGAGGAGGGCTGTGGTACCAGTCCATTGCTTCAGATGTTAAGAATGATGTGCCTGAAGTTTGTGAAGTGGACAAGCAGATACTGGTGTGCAAACCAAAGAAAAGTTTAAAATTGAGATTGAAGCTTGTTCTGCAAAGCTGAACATCTTATAAATCAGCACCATGGTCGACAGCTTCTTTTGTGTTCCTTTGGATGTGTCTCAAAGAGGTTAAGAGAATCCTAATCAGGTTAACAATAACATTTCACAACTTGTTGGCTAGGCCGAACACTGGCAGAGAAATCTTCCTCTCTTGGGTGGTATTCCTTGTCAAGAAGGGAAAGAATGTTACTGTCTACTGGATAAATTATAGAACTATACAAAAGGAGAGACACATTAATAGTCTTTCCCCTCTTCATGGCCAAATTCCTTAGTAGGTTTTATTTTGTTATTACTTTGTTGGGTTTTTTTGTTTTGTTTTGTTTTGCTGTCAGCAGTGGGAATTCTTGCACAGAACAGAGATAAAGGTGTGTTCTTGTCTCATGCCTGGTGCTCAACCAAAGCCAGATAATAAAATATATTCCTCCTTATGTTGCTTGGTTGTGAGGCAAAAGGAGATGTAATTTTATCTTAGAGGAATATACTAGTTTAAGACAGATGTGCAAGTGAAATGGAAAGCAAATAGCAAAAGAATTGTTCAGGCTTCAAATTAAGACATATTAACTAGAAAATTAAAGATCTGCAACCAATCAGACTTCTGGGTTTATGAAGTTTTGTTTTATTTCACAGCCTTATCAATTTAAAAAAAAGTTGATATGTAAGGCATAAGTGCATAGCCTAATTCATCTGATAAAATGCTTTTCCTCTGACACATTTCAGTCTGTCTACTGAGACAGCCAAGTATTTTCTTTTGATGCATAATTGATGCCCTGTGTGGGTTTTTTTTTATTACTTATCCTTAAAACCTTTTCTGCGTGCCACATAAAACATTGCATAGAGTAAATAGGGTACTTTTTAGTATTCTTAGTTTTAAGTATTAGAAAGAGGAATTTAAAACAATACATTAAAAGTACATTAAAAAGTAGCTGATAATTTTAAGGGTATTGTTTGGTACCAGGAGTACAGGATGGTATTTTGGAAGCAGTTCAGTAATTTATCTAAAACGTTATCCTCAAAGCCTACCTTACTGTTTGAACAACTCTCTTGAAGAAGTTTGTTGAAGTGCTTACATGGCAAATACAGGAGAGGAGGGAGAAGAGGCTCAGGGGTGACCTCATTGCCATCTACAACTACCTGAAGGGAGGTTGTAGCCAGGTGGGGGTTGTTTTTTTCTCCCAGGCAAACAGCAATAGAACAAGGGGACACAGTCTCAAGTTGTGCTGGGGGAAGTATAGGCTGGATGTTGGGAGGAAGTTCTTCACAGAGAAAGTGATTTGCCATTGGAATGGGCTGCCCAGGGAGGTGGTTGAGTCGCTGTCCCTCGAGGTGTTCAAGAGGAGACTGGATGAGGCACTTAGTGCCATGGTCTAGATGACTGGATAGGGCTGGGTGCTAGGTTGGACTGGATGATCTTGGAGATCTCTTCCAACCTGGTTGATTCTATGATTCTACCCATAGGACTGACAGGACTGCTGGGCAATGTACTCAAGGAGTCCTTATTTGTATGTGTGGGTTTTTCAATGTTTCTTATTCATCCCCAAGACTCTGGTTTTCGACATGCCAAAAAAGTTAAACCAATAGCCATCTATGACCATGGTGAAAATACCATTAATTCACTGGTAGCAAGTAGTCCAGGAAAGATTATCTTGATTCTGAAATGCTGAAAAATTGCTGCTAGTAGCTCAGAAATTTACACTTTGCTGCCTCTTATAACAAACCCTTGTTTTACTCTGGAAAATATATCATTCTAATTAATTAATATTTATCTCTCATCTCATGTTGTCAGAGGAGGATTAGTGAGCTTCCCAACTTATCACTATTTAAGGACTTTGAAGTAGTCTGTAGCAAGAGAAAGTTCAACAAAATTAAAAAGTGGAGCTGAGAGCCTGACCCAGTGCAGGAACATGAAGAGTCATTACCTGGCTTGAATTCTGGCTGTACCCCAACTTCCTTGACGACAGATGCAGATTCACTCTCCTTTTAGAGCACATTACCACCTAAGCAAAAAAAAAAAAAATTCCCCTTGTCTTTGCTAGTCACAATTTTAAATTTGATGTGTTTGCTTTATTAGCTGATAAGCACCACCTTTAACAAAATACACATGTTGTGCCATAAGATGTTTTGGTTTGCAAGTGCCCTGTTTCCTGAAGAAGGGTGATTTTGATGTCATAAGAAACTTTATACTTTTTTTTTCCTCTAATGCTGATACACCTAATGTAAATAGCCTTTCCCAAAGAAAAAAAGGAAAACTTAAGAATTCAGAAAGCACTGTAGGATGACTTCAGACCGTGCTGAAACTGCCTTTTCTCCCTGGTGGCAATGGGCACGGTGCTGCACTCTCCTCAAGTGTACTGCCATTTTCTCTTTTTAGGGTAGCAAGTACCCTGATTTGTGAAGTTCACAGTGGCTCAGAAGCTGCAGTCAGTTCCAGGAATCTGCTGCCACTCCCTGGGTCAGCTCAATGTTACTTTCGTCAGGAGTGTCACTGCAATGGGGAGAAGTTGTTATAACAAGTTTCAGGAGGCATTGACATAATTAGGTCAGCTGGAGGTGCATAAACAAGAGGAAGGGAACAACACCCATAGAGAAATGTGTATCTTTCTATCCTGTCCCTTGGAGACATGAAGCAAAAATGCATTTGCTCTCACCTGTTTTTTGGCTGCAAGGCATTTTCTTCACTGCAACCTGACAGACCAAAGGATATTTTCATCTATTGTGCAGTTCATAGGCAATTTACCCCTTCTTGTTATTGTAGCAGGCAGGTGTTTTTAATTGGCTGCTTAATGGCTGGGTACCCCTCATTGAGGGGATATCTGTCAGTGAGATGGAGAGGGCATGGGGAATCTCTCTGTGGGCTTTGTGGATGCTGGGGTGGAGAGAAGAGGAAACTTAAAGGAGTGTTGTACATTGCAAGAACGTCTAGGGAGCTTTTGCCTCTGATGATAAAAACATCACTGGACTTTTGTATTTTCTCCTCTTGTGAGCCTGTTAAAAGTTTTTCATGACAACCATGATCTGAGGAGAGCCAAGAAAAATACCATGTTACGTAATTTGTATCTGGAGCTGGCACATGCTAATGAAAACTTCAGTCATTCAGAGAGTAGGCTGCTATTACAACTGAGGCTGAAAAACACTCCTTCAATTAAACAAACAAACAATTTATAAATGTTGACATTTCTAAAGAAACCTCTTTTTCTGATGTGAGATTCAGGCCTGCAGTCCTGGCTGGATGATGAACCACTGTGTATTTATTGAGTATTTAGAGTACATAGATGCTAACATCTGTGATAATACAGTCTCTACCTGTATTCCTTTAAGATAACTGATTTCATGAGGAAGGAAAATGACAGATTCTACCCCTTTTACTGTCATTGTTGCTGAGAAATTGATTTTCCTTTGGAGGGAGAGGGCTTAGAGAACATGAACAAGAGTATCCCATCAGTCCCAACTCCACTAAACATCCAAAATAACCAAGAAAATAAAAGGCTGATGTTATGAGGGAGATGAGAAATACGTTTCCCTCGTTAGAAACTGGTGATTCGTGATCTGCTGCAACACTGATTTGTGAGAACTAATGGATTGAGGGCACCAGTTTTAGGAGGTCCTCTTGGGAAAAGCTTGAGATTCTACAAAATGAAGATGCAGTTGACAGATTAAATACTGTGCTTTCTCTTTACCAAAGCACAGAGTTGAAGACTGCCTTTGACATTAGTTGGTGAAGATCTGCAGAGGTTTTGGATAAGACTGATGTTCTTGCGAGTACAGTGTCTCACTTTTGGCAAGAGAATTGCAGTGTATTACTCTCTGTGTCTGGATACCTACCATGATTTCTACCTTCTTATACTTCACTTGCAATTTTGGATAAGTAGAGTCATCATCTTCATTTTATGCCCAAAGCTGTTGTCTGGTAGAGATGTGTACTGTTAACAGCTGCTGGGTTTTGTTACAGAAGTGGATGCATGTTGGCAACAGGTAATGAAATTCCTGCTCTGCAGTTTGTTCAACCAATTTTTCAATCACTATGTAGACCCAGGTGTGTAAAAAGTATTTAATAATATTGTTCTTGCAAGAATAAGGTGGCAGAAAGACTCTATGATCTTTGCTTTGAAGTGCAGTTTGCTACTGATTTGCTTTACAGTATGCAGAAAATCTTGGGCTACTGTTAGTAAGCCTCACTGAACAAAACTCCAGGTCTAGAAATAAGATGACTGCTCTGCAGCTAAGTGATTAAAATAATAAAATACTGTATCACTTGTATTTACATTCTTGCTGCAAATCAGGTCACTCTGCCCTTTGAGTTCTGTTTTCCACAGAGTGGGCCAAATCCATTCCCAGCGTGATTCCCTTGATTATAGCATGGTTGCACAAGAGGTGACTGTAGCACATTAGGTCTGCAGGACATTTTGTTTTGATTAGAGGTGAAGAAATTAATATTTGGGCGGAGTCTTATTCTTGCTGGCATGCTAGGTGGTTGGTTTTGGGGGGTTCATTTTTGAGGTTTCCTTTCCCCTTCCCTCCATTAAATATAACTAGAGCTAGAATAGACATTGTTTTCTTAAGAAGAAGAAGACACTGACACCATTTTGTCTGCTTTCTAGGCATTGTACAGAAAGAACCATAGGACTGTAAATGGCAACAAAAGGGAAAATAAATACAGTGTCTTAGCTGTGTCTTCCTCTGTAATGCCATTCTCTGCTGAAAATACAGTTCGGCTGCAAACACAGAAACAATTGAGTTTCTACAGTTTACTGCTTCCTCTCTGAGCTGGGAGCACTGGATAGGGATTAGCAATTGACAGCTCACCTCAGCCCCCCACAGAGGAAGGGCAAAGAAAGGTCCAAGTGTGGGTGCTAGCATCAGAGGCCTGCTGGGAGAAGCAAAAAGCAGCAAAGGGGACTGGAAGGCAAACATGAATCTTTCTGGAAAGTATGAGACTGAGAGAAAGGTCAGATGAGGTGCCCGGGGAAAAGACAGGGGGACTTTTTTTTGACACAGAGGGGAGAGGAGATGACTGGAGTCACCTATGCTGTCTAGTGGGAAAGCTTTCAGTGGTCAATGGATTTAATCCCTCTGGCCCCATACAAAGCAACTGACCAAGAAAGTTATCTTTTTCTGATCTTGTCTCCAATTACTTCGCCATAGACAGGGACCTCCAGTGCCCCAGACTCTGTCTGGTGGCAAATAAATAGATCTGATTGACTAACGCTGAGCACATTAATTCTTTGGGAGTAGCAACAAAGTGGCATTGCCCTTTGTACATGCAAGGGCCAGGAAAAAGTATACCGTAGCACTTCCCTTCATGATGTTTAGCTGAAAGTAACATTAAAGCCCTCAGCTTCTCCCAGCAGACCATTAAGCCCCCGGAAATACCCTGTTCCTCTATCATTATTGCTTAATTATTTTCAACTCTGTAATGCAATTTGCAGTCTGACTCCAGGTTGATTCTATCTGTCGTTCCCTAACCTTTGCAGTACAGGAAATGTGACGCACAGTTGGCTGTGCTGACGTCTAAATCCTTTGGTGAAAAGGAGTTCTAAGCCCACAGCATCAGGAAAGAATTTGTTTTCTATGAAGTCCAAAATCTTTAACATTCTAGAGATTCCACTTTCTTCTAAAAAAGAACATTTTAAAATGTTTTACAAAGCTTTCATTGCAAAAGTGAGTAATGAAAGGCCTTTTTCTTTTTAACGTGCCATTACTCTTTAGTCCTAAAGCAGGATGATAGAGAGACGTCAGACAAAGGAGTTATTTAACACATTTCTTTTAATTAAATACAGCAGATGCTTCAGGAAATAAAGGAAATAAACTCAGCTGCACATTTCTGAACATGAGAATTAGAAGTGAGATAAATGAACAATTGAACCAATTTAAAGCTTTAAATATTAATAAACACATGCTGTCGAAAGTAGATTTATTTCAAACACAAATGACTGAGTTTATGCAACGCCTGCTACCTACTTTGTTTCTCTAGGAATCTCCAGAAACTAGCAGGAAATTGGAGCCATAGGGAGCCACCTGCTTTGAGCTATGTCTCATCAAGATTCTCATTCTTAGGTCTGGAATTCCTTGACAGAATACAGGAACAATAAATTCAGCTCATAGTATGTGACATATGACTTTTTGCTCGGAGCTTCTACTGGATGTCTATTAGTCATGTGAGCCTGCGGGAGGGCACTTGGTCTGAAATAAGGCAAAAAGTGAAAGCCTGTGAAGGGGCCTTTGAAGTGTAAGTCTCCAGGAAAAGCTGTCAGAAAAAAGTACAGGAGGAAAAAATCTAGACTAGATGAGAATGGTGGGCTACGAGGATGATTAGAGGAGTAGAGGGCATGGCTTATGAGGAGAGGCTGAGAGACTTGGGACATTTTAGTCTGGAAAAGAGAAGACCTAGAGGGCGTTTGATAAATGTTTATAAACATCTGTGGGCTGGCCAGGAGAGGGGGGACAGGCTCAGCTCACTTGCTCCCTGTGACAAGGACAAGGAGCCATGGGTGTAAGTTGCAGCACAAGAGGTTCCACCTCAACACAAGGAGGAACTTCTTTACTGTAAGGGTCACAGAGCACTGGAACAGGCTCCCCAGAGAGGTTGTGGAGTCTCCTTCCCTGGAGACTTTCAAGGCCTGTCTGGATGTGTTCCTCTGTGATCTGTGTTAGATAGGATTGTCCTGCTCTGGCAGGGGGCTTGGACTCGATGATCTCGAGTCCCTTCCAACCTCTAACATCCTGTGATCCTGTGAGGAGAATGGGGTAAACATATGGAAATGAGTCAGGAGCAGCCCAAGGACCACATTTTTGGTAAATATTCTTTATGAGAAGGAAATACTGAAAGGAAGACAGTGGTTTGATTTTCCTGTAGCCTTTTTTGCTTCCAACCCCTCTACCCTTGCATGCATACCTTTGAACCTTGGCTTCAAACCAAGTTAAATAAACCTTCCCATTGTTTTGCTACAGGTCTGTCTTGTGTCAAGGTGCACCAGGATGAAACAGAGGTCTGTAGCCTGCAGCCTCAGGGACTCGTGGCATTAGAAGTGCTGAGGAGGAGCGGCAGTGCCTGTGCTGTATGTACTGAAGGACCTTGAAACTTTTATGCAGACGCTCTGAAGTTTACATTGTCACATGTTGAGTTATATGGCATTCCCCATGGCTAGTGCAGGAATGTCTCTTTCTCTGCAGTATATGGGGAGTGCATGGGCCATTTATCAGCCTGTGGGAGTGGTGAGGCATTCCTATGTGGTGGTTGTGCCCTCAGGGTTCCTCTCGCTTCAAGACCTCAGAATCAGGGGGAAAAAAGTCATCCACACAGTGGAGATGGTCCATTGAAGGCCTCTGGTCTCAGCTGTGTGAGTTGACCTGTTGGCAGTTGAACTCGGTGATCTTAGAGGCCCTTCCCAACTTCAATGATTCTGATTCTAAAATGCTGTAAGCTGGTTAGCCTTCCACAAATCGGGGATGTGGATTTCAAGCATGTATGGAAGAGTTATTCCTGCTCACCCCTTCTTTGCTGCAGAGCTGTGTGAGCCTGCAAGCTACAGCAGCACTTCTGCCTGGAGAACTGCCATTATACCCACAGCAGGGAATTTCAGGGACTAGTGTTAGTACACTGAAGTGGGGTATGCTAACTAACAGTTACAGGGAAAAATACAGTAATACTCTTGAGTTGTCTCAGAGCTGTTGTTCAAATGCTTGTGTGTGAAGGGGAAGAATAGAAACATTGCAATTAACCTCCACCTCCCTTACACGGGAAAATGATTGCCATGGTGTCCAGATCACCTTCTCTCTAATACCCAGCCCTGTGCCAGCAATATAGGTGAGCCCTCAATAATATGAAAGTCATGGCCCTGCACCTGCAAAGCCTTTCCTCCTGAACAATACTGTGTCAGCTAGGCCTACTCTTTAATTAAAAAAAAAAATAAAGAAAAGAGAAAAATTCTGGCAGCAGAGTTAGCTGAATTAATTCAGTGCAAAATGAGACTGAAATGTCTATGTTATTACATAGTAATGTTGCATTATTCCAAGTCCCCTCTTACTAGTACTAGGGGGAAATACTCTTTCAGCAAGTATCTTGAATATTGAGCTCTTCTTGGCTGATGAATAGGCAGCTTTATGTCTCAGCCTGTATTAATTTTTAAACTTTAAAATTCTGGTGAAGTCATTGAAGATCTTTGATCCATCAGTAATGCAGAATCAGATCTCTTCTCTGAGTAAAAGACATAACAAGAGGTAAGGAAATCACAGAGTTCCTTCTTTTCATCATGCAGCGTGGTGACTATTTTCTGTGATCAGACATAAATGTAATGATTCAGGAAGAAAGACCTTAATGCTGAGAAGAAAGGCTGAAAAGAGAAGATATTCAAATGACAGCTAGAAGAAGGGAACAATGCTGATATAATTGGAGTAGACAAAGGATGTTCTCTTCGTGACACATTTTGAGAAACATCCAGGAACATTTGTTATGCCAAAGCAGGTTCATGGTTCAGTGGAAATGCCATCTTCCAATGGAGAAGTAAGCAGAAGAGGCAGCACTCTGAACAGACAAGGGAACAAAAATAGTTCAGGGTTCCTGAGCCGATAGTTGTGCACGAGTTTTGGTTTATTGTTATGATAATAGTCCTGCTAGGCATGCATAGTACTTTTCTTTAGTGGTCATTGAGCATTGCATGCTACTGCTGCTTGCTAACAGAGGGTCTTTTTAGTGAACCAGAGACTATCTGTGTTATGTCTGAATTTGAAATACCTGATAAGAAAGCATGATGAAGCCTTCTAGTGCCTTAAGCAGCGTCTGACGACATGGGAAATACTTAGATTTATCTAATCAAATGCTGACAGGTCTTCCACAGCAGTCTCATGTAACAATATGCAAGAACAATTGGGGTCTTTAAAGCAAGTTTACAAAAGTGGCTTTAAAAAAAACTTTGTTGTTAGAAGAGAAGCTTCTCTTTTCTCACTCAAGTTGCAAACATTTCCACAAAGTTTTGAGGTGTAGAGAGGCAAATTGCATCAGAGTTCAGCAACAGACTAATAGACTGTTTAGTCTGACCTGAATGACATGTTTCATCTGGCTTATCTCTTGGTGATCAAAGCTGTGTGTGCTTTCATATCAGTATGACACCCACACACATATACAGCAGTAGATGTACTGTACAAGTAGTTTAATATCCACATACCTGTGTTTATGTGAGTGTATAGATCTATGTATACATTTTACTTTGTTCAAAGGTGAATTACGTTTCTTTAATTGTCTGGATTGAAACTCTCGGAGAAAAAGAATGTTTACTATTGGTACTATGAGCACCTGCACCTCCTCAGAGGTAGACAGTCCCAGGGAGGTTGGCAGGAGAAGGGGGCCTAGACTGAGATCTCTTCAGAGGAAGAGAAACGTTTTCGCATGCAGCAGCAGGGCTGCCCAAGGTTTGAACCACCCAGAAAATCACTGAGTAACTAAAATCAAGGAAAGCACTAGTAGAAGAGGGAGTGCTTGGTAAACCATTCTAATTCCTTTCTCAGGGCTTGAGGCTTTTCTCTAAAATGTTAATTGTTCTATTTTTCAAATTCTAATAATGTCTGAGGGGGTTGAGCATTTTCAAGATTTTGGGTAGCTGAACAGGTCTAAGCACATTCATTTTGATGCTGTTGTCTAGCTTGGGCCACCTGGTGCTTTCTCATACAAGCCCAATAGTTAGTATTAAGTGAAGAATGTCCATATGGGATACTAATGTTTTCCTAAAAGCAGCAGGAAGAGAAGAATCTATCACAGCCCTGCACAGGGCACTGACTGGTTTAGCTTTAGACAGTATGTTCTTTATTCCTAATTGAAATTAGCTAGTGTTAAGAGCTCAGCCTTTGTTTTTGTTACTATGACTGACTTCGCCAAATTGATAAACCCCAAGGCTGCAAGTGCCTTCTCTCCAGTAAAGTGATTTTAATTGCAGTCAGATCAGCTCCTGATCTTTTCAAAAAGAAAAAGAGATGAAGTTGTGTCTTGTTGCAAGGCATCTTCTCTTTCACCCATATTTTTTTTGTTTCCTTTCAGTGCTCTGGCTTTAAAAGAAAAACACTAGACCTTCATGAAGCATCATCAGTCTGACTCACCAAGGTATGTTCATTAGCCCTGCTCCTGCTGACTGACCTCTGTTAGATATAAGTCTCTTCCTCCAAGGAAATCAGCCTGAGACTGCTACTCACTGTGATTCAAAATCTCTAACAGAGATACAACCAGAGTGTAGCATCTCTAAGAGCTACATGTAACTTTTTTTCTTGTTCTTCACACTCAAAAAATTTTTGCTACAATAAATTTTAGTAGTTCAGTAAACTTCTTTTTATGTGGTATAACCAGTTATATGTTGTTTATAAACTAGATATATCTATCAAAAGAAGTAATATTGTGTTTGTTCACTTGTTCTTTTCCTAAGAGAGTTGGCATATTGCTGTAGGGTAAAATAAACCGAGGTTTGCAAAAAGGGTTGTAGATACAATTTACATTATTATGGCACAGCTTAGCCTTTGGTGGTTTGATTTTCCAGATCTCAAACAGACCCTGAAGAATCTGCTGGTTGTACATTCCACTAAGCTGATTCTTCCATAATGTTATCCTCTCCGTCAGCTTGCCCTCTAAGATAGGCAGCATGTTTTGTGTTGTAACAGAAGCCTCAAGACCTTGCACTTTGAATGAAGGATTGCTCTTTCCCATGTAACTAAAAGTTTTGAGTGATGGTGCTTTTACCCTATAATGCATTCTTTTGCAAACTCCATCCAGAAGCTTCTTCTCTTCCTTTCAAAGAAGAAAGCACCTCCTTCTGAACTTCCCATCTTTCATGTATAACCTTAAGATGACTCAAAAACAACAGTCTTCAGTGTCCTAAGTTAGATATCCACTTGAATGCTGCATTAGTTTTTAACAAATAGTCTGCTATACTTTGGTTCCCTTGCTATGAGTAGAGTGGGGGGGAAATGTTCTATACACTTTCTCTTTTCTAACATGCACGCAGCTGTTACTAGCATCACTTTCAATGTTTTGAGCTTTCCATTGTGACAGACAGTGGAATATTTTTCAGTGGAGATACCTGTGGTCACAAATCTGAATAAATTTTCTCAGGGGGCACACATCCGGTAAAAACTGCTAACTAATTTCCAGCATTAATAAAGTGGTATTAGGTGTTGCAAAAACTAGCCTATGATGTGTCCAATTCAGGGAAAAGCTATTCATTTAATTTCCTTTATGCAATCTACCTCTATGTATAGGCTACTCCTATTCATGTAATTCTGAATCAATCTCTTAGTAAGAAATATTGGGCTCTGAAAGCCTTCTAGTTGAAAAATGAAGGAGATCAATATATCACTTACTAAACCAAGAAGTAATAGCTGGAAAATATTTTTTTCCTTCTAATTTCACATTTGACCTTGATTATGTACCTAAGGCTAGCAACATTCTTAAGAGGTGGTGCCAGGATGTAGTTTATTTCCAATGATTACAATTCTCTAGGTTGCTCTGAACTCTGTTTCTGTAGGGTAAGCCAAACTTATCCTTGGAGTAAGACCATTTCGCTCAATGCATGCTTTTGGCCCATTAACTTCAGTCTGTGATAAAGTCAAGGACAAAAGGATACTCTTATGCAAAGCAGAATCACGGCAGGTGCATTACTAATCACTGAGGATTAGAATGAGAACATTTTTATCCTCACAGCACCTTTGTATGTTTTTTTTTTTTTTAAAGTAGCAAAATTACCAGGATTTTTTCCTCTTATTTCTAAGAAGATACCAATTTCATCAAGTAACACAAAGTAGTGAAACTTTGCTAACAATGCTAATTGTGTTTCCTAAACCTTTTAGTACTTCTGTACATGTGATTGCTAAGCAATAGTATTTCAAATTACAATTTCACAAACTGCCTATGGGCAAAGTGGTAGCCTGTGTGTGAATTTCCCAGTGCTACTGTTTGTGCTTGAACGTTCTTATGAATTGCATTTATATTTCAAAGAAATATAAGTTTATATTTATATCTACAAAAAAGCTGAGGAGGGACTTTTTAGGATATCAGGGAGTGACAGGACCAGGGGGAATGGAGCGAAGCTGGAGATGGACAGGTTCAGACTTGACGTGAGAAGGAAGTTCTTTCCCATGAGAGTGGTGAGAGCCTGAAACGGGTTGCCCAGGGAGGTGGTTGAGGCCCCGTCCCTGCAGGTGTTTAAGGCCAGGCTGGATGAGACTGTGGCTAGCCTGCTCTAGGGTAGGGTGTCCCTGCCCATGGCAGGGAGGTTGGAGCTAGATGATCCTTGTGGTTCCTTCCAACCCTGACTGATTCTGTGATTCTAAGTTCAAAGTACCCGTGTGAGATTGAAACCTCATCCACTGTAATCTTGTATGTAGATTTACAGGAAATCAGTGGGACCACTTGTCTGAATCAGTTTTCTCTATGCTCCTGAATTTAAGTGGCATTTTATAATACGTAACATGAAGTTGTGCCAGGGGAGGTATAGGCTGGATGTTAGGAGGAAATTCTTCCCAGAGAGAGGGATTGGCATTGGAATGGGCTGCCCAGGGAGGTGGTGGAGTCGCCATCCCTGGAGGTGCTCAAGAAAAGACTGGATGAGGCATTTATGCCATGGTCTAGTTGATTGGACAGGGCTGAGTGCTAGGTTGGACAGGATGATCTTGGAGGTCTTTTCCAACCTGGTTGATTCTATGATTTTATGTGAGCAGTGCTACTAATATCCTTCCAGTATTCTGAAAACTTCCAAAAACCCCCATGACAGTAAAGTATTTTTTAGCAGAATTACAGGGATTTTCTTCTGCACACTTAAAGATTCCTTATATTATTATTTTATTTAGACTCATCATGATTGTATTTTAACAGAAAATACTTACAGCATATTTAAAAAATATATATTCATATGTAAGGAAGGGATTTCATTCATAAAGAAATGCAGCTCAACACTACTTTTAATTACAGTGTTCTGAACTGAAATACATAGCCAGTGGGAATAGGACTATTGATTAAAAACTAGGGTAGCTTCTGTTTAGTCTGTTGGAGGCTCTTCTTTTTTTTTCCTCTCTCTTTTTTTTTTTTGTGTCTCAATTACTGCATGTAGGAGAGGTCAGTCTGATTGCATTGTAAAATTAGGTTAAGAGACAATATTTCTATCACTGAATTACATATGATCCATTTCTTAAGAAAAGATACATTAGAGTATTTCCCCTCTAAATTTAGAGCACTTCGATGTGCCAGGCATAAAGAGTCTTCATTTTACCCTTCAAATTCATCATTAGAGAACCAGAAATGCCTACAAAACAAAGAACACTACAAAGATATATTCACCTAAGTATATATAGTGTGGTTTGTACTATATATTTGCCTTTAATTTTAGGGAGATTTACTATGGAAATTACAGCGTGTTTGAGAGCATAAAGATGCAGACAGAGCATCACATGTATTTTAAAGAAGTGGATCCTGTAAAAATATCTGGGAATTATGTATCTTCTCAGGGACTGCAGCTCTTATCTGACAGCCTAGCTGAGCTGTTTGAGCATCCCCAGCAGGGAAGCAAGTGAGCTGAGCACTGCTGCACTCCATCGACATGGGTTGTTCCTCTGTGACAACTGTTTTTGTTTTGTATTGCAGCCGGGTTTGTATTTGTCTGATGAAATACCAACATTGTCACATTTCAGCATAGTAAGGTTTTCCAAGAAGATAACCAAGTTTTGTTTAATGCAGCATCTCAACGAGTTATAAATTGATAGAAGCAGAACTGGAAGGGATCTTGCAAGGTCATCCCCTCTGCTCTGGCACTGGATTAGACCTACCTAAAGCACCTTGACAGATGTTTATCAGGCCTGTTCTTAAAAACTCCCAGCGTGAGTACCCCATGGCCAATCTAGGCAATCTTTCTTTATACTTAAGAAATGAAGTGTCAAACTAAAATTTGCTTGGTACATTTTACACTAATTATGTTTTGTCCTCTCCACAATGGTTAAGACGAACAGTTTATCTACTTCCTTTTTTTGGTAGCAAACCTTCCTGTGTTAGAAAGTTGTAATCTTGTTGCCTCGTAGTCTTCAATTCTCTAGACTAAACAAAGCCATTCCTTCCTATACTTTCTCAAGGGTCATATTTCTGAGGCTTCTGATCGTTCAAAACTGTTTGGTGAAACTCCCACTGACTTTGGGAACTGAGTTTTATCTGTGCTGTAAAAGTCTTGTATTTGAAAGCATCTGGACGACTTATAGGCATTTTCACATAAGTGATTTGTAATCAGCTTTTATGTTTAAATGTGCTTGCTTAAAAAAATAACAATAGTACCTCTTAGTAATGACCTTGTGTACCCACACTGGTGAGTGCACTCAGCCTTTGACTTTTGTGTTTTAGAAATGAATGTGGGACAGATGGGTATCTGCTATACTCACATGACATAACATCTGCTGGTGAATAAAGGTTGTTAAAAAGACATAAACGAAAGCAGTGAATATTTTACAAGTACTCATCCAGACTTGCACATACAGTAACATAGAGAGCTAGATGAAAAGAAGGCCAAAACCAATTACAACAAATATGTCTGTATTCTCTTCGAGTGACTAAAAGACTTTACATGTTTCTGCCATCTCTACAAGTATACAGAAAGCTGAATGAAGAAGGAATATGAAATAATATCACTGAGCATCTAAAAGAGAAAATGTTCATGACAGAGGTAGAGCTGCTCTTCTCCAAGAGGTACTTTGGCTGCCATTCTTTTCATTCCTCCCTAGATGTCTGCTGTATAGAGGAATTAGTTGAAGCTAATCAATAAGCTAGTAAAAAAGAGTTTTGGGGAGCAAATCACCTAATCATATTTAGACACCTATTTTGAATAAGATGAAATACTGCTGAACTGTGTTTTTTTCTGCTCCTTTCATTTTAGCTACCAGAGTGATGATTGTTGCTTGAAAGAAAGAGCTAGAACAGAGACTGCAAATAAGGGATACACACCATATGCTTTGTTAGGGAAGAAAGGGAGACACCCGAATTTGTACCTCAATGATGGGGTGTCAGGAAATATGGGAGCTTCGTGCCAGAGCTTCATGACTAACAGAATTGAGTTAATCTGAAAGTTTAGGAATTACCAGGTGTGCTGGTTTGAGGCTTATTGGAATATTTTACTGAGAGAAATGCTTAACTGTGAGAAGGAAAAAAAAAACCCTAACAGTACCCTATATCACTCATTCTTCTGCAGAGTAATGCAACTAGTCAAAATGTAGACAAGACACTTGCTTCTCACACACTTCTCAGTTAGTTCTGTTCTGCTCTTTCTCTCTGACAGTCTGTGTGGTTGCATCTGCCTTCACTTTTTAATCTGATCTAACCCTTTTTCCTCTAAGCTTCTTGTTGTCTTTTTGACATCTCACCTCAGATCTCTCCAGATTTATCATGTGAGATATATGGGGATTGATCTGGTTATTTCTGAAGGGAGGGAAAGAGATGGGGAGGGGGGAGGAGGTTTGAGTAGGGAGCTGTCGTGGTAGGCCTGAGTAGGCCAAAGTAAGCTTATACATGTCCTCGCTTGCCCTGCTTTCCCTCCTGTTTTAGTGAGAAGTGACTGTGGGAAAGAGGACAAAGAACCTGGAGCCACTAAATCTAAAGACTCTGGCTTGCCCAGACTGGTTTACATCCTGTGGTAGACAAGGTGCACACGCTTAGCTTGTGCTTGCCTTGTGCAAGGCCTACGTTCTTCCCAAATTAGAGTAAAGCAAGCCTATGGTTTCACCTAATATGGTCAGGCTTGGATAACTGCCATTCTGATTGGCTATTCTGTCTCCAAAAGTCCGTTAGTCTCAGGCTACACTGATAAAAAGAGATGAGCTGGTAACAGTGTGCCCTGCTGTTTTATTTGTGCTCGTTTGACTGCTGCTGCCTGCTTCCATGCTATGCTAAACTATAAGCTAACTCTGCTACAGAGTAAAACTCTGATACTCAGAATTTGTTTGCCTAGAGACTCCACTGCATCAAGTTTACAAGACATAGGCACTAAATGCCTCCATGCAATTGGCCTGCACAGTGAGCATGACATTGTGCTGAGACTGCACATCACAAGACATCCTGCCTGCACCTGAAAGTCTTCTGTCAAGACAGGAAGTCCTGGAAATGCACATATTGTCCAGAGAAGTCAAGATAAGGCCAGAGATTTTCCGATTCCTTTCCCCAGCACTCTGTGAAGCCTGTGAAGAATCAGCAGTCTCAGCGACTGACAAGACAGAATTCTCTGAAAGCGCTTGGGTGCTGCCTTGAAGCTGTAGCTAGCCTCCTGAGTTGGGAAATAATATTTTGTAAGTAAGTACTTAAAGCCTCTTGTAATTCACCATTGCCTTCTGCCATAAGCAGGAGGGAGCTCCTCGAGTCCATCTAGTGGGCAAGTGGTGTATTGACCACGAGTGGTATATTGACACAGGAACCTTCTTATCCAGTTCAATTAATGTTTATATATTTTTGCAAGTTATTTCTAGATCTGAGTGTTCCTCTATAGAATGTTTTCATGACCGTGTGAAGAATCAATTGTTATTAAAATAGTCGAGGGTGGTGAGAGTTTTGAATACCAAAAATAATAAACAATCTTAATTTTGAAAATATAATCTCACATTAGTTAATTACCCCTCCATTACAGAAGCCTCCTGGCAGTCTGATTATTTTGGGAGAGATTTTGTGTTTCTGTATTACTTTTAACTTGTACTGCACTAAGCTGTAAATATAACTTCATTCCTTAACTTCCAACTGGCGTAGTCTAGTCTGGGTGATTTTATAAGTGTGTGAGGGCAGGTAACTCCCANGTGTTCCTCTATAGAATGTTTTCATGACCGTGTGAAGAATCAATTGTTATTAAAATAGTCGAGGGTGGTGAGAGTTTTGAATACCAAAAATAATAAACAATCTTAATTTTGAAAATATAATCTCACATTAGTTAATTACCCCTCCATTACAGAAGCCTCCTGGCAGTCTGATTATTTTGGGAGAGATTTTGTGTTTCTGTATTACTTTTAACTTGTACTGCACTAAGCTGTAAATATAACTTCATTCCTTAACTTCCAACTGGCGTAGTCTAGTCTGGGTGATTTTATAAGTGTGTGAGGGCAGGTAACTCCCAAACTGTCACACCAGGATAGCTAGAATAACTGAAGCAGGTTGCTTGAATGCTTCTCCTATGCTACAGAAGGGGTAGCAACCTACAATAATACCTTTGTCCTGAATTGTCCTCCATTAGGAGCAACCTTGGAAAGTAGTAGATTCTGGCAGCTGCCTCTAAGGTATGACTCCTTCTATGATTTCTGTGACTCCTCATTTCTATGATGCTGCCGATCTGTATCTTTAGCCAATTATATTGTACTTTGTCCTAGTTCAAATGTATTAGTCAGTGTGAACTGAAGTCAGACCCCTGCCCATTTCTTCTTGCTGATGTTCTCTGGAAAGACAGCAAATTCATGGGCAGTTGATAATTTTTTACTTCACAATGAGGTAAGTTCCACTTACTTACATCACTTTTATGCACACTTTTATTTGTGAGTTGTAATAATGGTAAGTATGAAAAGCTGTGTGTGTATTCCGCTAAAGTTTAGCTTTATTCAAGTCTCATGTGTGACTCTGAAAACAAAGTTTGTTCCAGTTCTGGTCTGTAATGCTGGTTTGATTAGTAAAGTACAGATTCTCTTCTACCTTTTGGATTGCTAACTTTCTCAATCTATTTATTGGGTAATGTGTAATCCTCAGCCAAGTATGAAATCAAAGTAAAGATTAACAGATTCTTCAGTGATACTCCCAATCCAGGAAATCTCCAAGGAGAAGGTGTTTGTGGCTGGTAGTGAAATATGTGCTTCAAACTACAAAAACAGTTAGGTAATAGTCTATGTCATGTCGAGCTTGACTTACAGAGGGACTTTCCTGTCCGAGGCAAACACTGGGCAGAGATTGGTATTCAGAGTTTCACAGTGAGCGTGTTAACCTAACCCTGTCCTTGGCTCAGGAAATATTTGAGTATTCTCTATGAAATGGACAAGTGAGACTGACAACAATCTGTCTAAAAATAAGTGAAGGTTAGGGATGATGTCATCTTCATGAAGATCATTGAGGTTACAATTCCCACTAGAGTCAAAGATGAGATTTGAACAGAAGTTTCCTGCATCCCATGAATGTACTGCAGTCAGGCTAACTGAGGGGAAGACAAATAAGAACTAATTCCTAATCTTCCTTGGAGCACTCCCCAAAAAGGGAAAAAGGCAGGATGCCTAAGTCCCTGCATATTTTCAGAAGTGTTCTCTGCTTCAGTGTGACCTGCTTCCATGTATAGAGGCCAATATCTGCAAGATTTAGATTGGATCTCATTTTAGTTGCCTCTTAAAGCTGAGCTGGTACCTGCTAGATGGAGTCCTTTGTTGGCCAGATTTTTGTGACCAACATTAATCTGTTAATGCTACACAAACATAGTCCTAGCTCAAGAAGTCCTTGCCTTTCCCCAGCTTCGCCTTAGTACTGACTCGTCAAAACAGCTAAGAATGGTGTTGCAGTTCTTCAGGGCTCAGTGAAATGAACCTGTTTGGTGGAAAGGCCTTAGAAACTTATTCATATATTAACACAGCTAGCCAAGAGTACGTATGAATTGGGGATGAGAACAAAGGTAGTAGAAAGGGCGGAGTGGGAGGGAGTGAGGGCTCTATAAACTGGCCTTGTTGCTGATGTCCTAATTCCACGGATGTCTGAATTTCACAACACATTTGCAAGCACAGGGTGTTCAAGTGTTCTTAACTTAGGTTAAGGGCAGTGAAAATAATGGTGTAGGTTAAGGTGCTTCTGCTTCATGGGTTCATTTTCATCCTTCCTTTCTTGACTTTTCTAGTGTGCTGATCTTCCTACACATTTTCCTTTCCTTCTCCAATTACAAGTATTTCCAAACTGATTAAATAACAACACTTTTGTGTTTCAGTGATGTGAAGCAGAGCTGATTAAAGGATAGTAGACAAGGACAGCACAAAATTTCTCAATGTATCTAGGCTGCAATCTCTGTAACAAGTTTCCCTTCAGATGTTTTACACAGTTCACTGATGCACACGGAAAATTATGTTGCTGTAGTTAATAACCTTATTTTTTCTATTAAATTTATAACCCTTTCTGGGAATTAAATGTGAATAAGTCACTCGATGTTTTTGCTCTTATTATAGAATCCATATGTTTCCTGAGGTTCCAAGTCTTGTAATTTAATCTGACTATAGTGATAATCGTTTTTGGAGAAAATGACTGTCTGGTGAATAACCAACAAATTTATTACTGCCTGAAACTACAGAGGACATACTTGTTTCTATTGAAAGCTAGGCATTTTTTGAGATAAAAGACAACCCCCACATCCTTGTACCTGGTATATTTGGCACAATCAATTTGTGCTTTTTTTTTTTCCTTTATTTTTTTTAATGAATCCTGGCAGTGTTACCACATCTGATCTGAGATAAGTGATATTTGAGGGCATTACATTCAAGTATTTTTCAGCCTTACTCCACAAAACAAGGATTGGAAAAAACAAGTTTCTTTCAGAAGTACTTGAGGGGACACAGTCTCAAGTTGTGCCGGGGAAGGTATAGGCTGGATGTTAGGAGGAAGTTGTTGCCAGAGAGAGTGATTGGCATTGGAATGGGCTGCCCAGGGAGGTGGTGGAGGCACCATCCCTGGAGGGCTTGAAGAAAAGACTGGATGAGGAACTTAGTGCCATGGTCTAGTTGACTGGCTAGGGCTGGGTGCTAGGTTGGACAGGATGATCTTGGAGGTCTCTTCCAACCTGATTGATTCTGTGATACTTCCTAAGTATCAGTAGTATTGACTTTCCCATAGTGACTGGCATACCTGCCTTTTTTTGCACTGATGCATTCTTCTTTCATGTAACCAAAGGTTTAAAGTCCATCTGGAAGTCAGTCCTTAGTCATGTACTCCAGGGGTCAGTATTGGGTCCAATGCTCTTTAACATCTTCATTAATGACTTGTATTCATGGGTCAGAATATACCCTCAGCAAGTTTCTAAGTGATACAAAACTGAGAAGCTGCTTGTAGACCAGGAGGTAGTGCTGCCATCAAAAGGGTCTTTGACAGGCTGGAGAAATGGGCCAACAGGAATTCTGTCAAGCTAAATAAAGCCTTGCACCTGGGGAATAATAGCCCCAGGCACCTGTACAGGGTGAAGGCCAATGATGTGGAAAGCAGCTTTGCTGAAAATGACCCTGGGCTTTGTAGACCACCAAGCTGACCTTGAGTCAGCAGTCCATCCTTGCAGCAAGGAAGGCTGAGAGCCTTCTGGATTGTGTTAGGACCAGCATCAGCAATAGCTAAAAAGAGTGATGATTGTTTTGCCTCCTCTTAGTCCTGGTGAGGCACTTCTGGAGTGCTGTGTTCAGGGCTGAGCTCTCCAATACAGACAGACACACGTATCGGATCAGCTGCACTGGAGCATGTGCCATATCAGGAGGGGCTGAGAGGACTGGCACTGTTTAGCGCCATCAGTGATCAGGAGGACCTGATCACTGTGCATCAATACCTGATGAGGGCAGACAGAGTGAAGAAGGGTCTCCTCAGTGGTGCCCCGTGACAGGACAAGAGGCAGTGAGCACAAACTGAAATAAAGGCTATTCCACTGAATATGGGAAAGCTTCTGCATTGAGGGTGGTCAAACAATGGAAGAGGCTTTCCAGAAGGGCTGTAGAGAATTTTTTTGACGGGAGATGGCCCTGAGCAGCTTGCTCTAGGTGACCCTGTTGTGAATAGGGGTTGAACTAGGTGATGTCAGAGATGCCTTCCTGCTTCAGCTGCTCTTTGTGAGTCTGTAGTTCTTACATGAGCTTAGCAGAAGCACTACAATAGGCTTTGTCTGGAAGCTCTGTTTGTGGACAAAGCTGACTCTTTTGTACATATTATTTCTTGTTTCAGCGAATTTGCTGCTTCTTCCAGGTGTTCAACATTTTATTTTCCAAGTTTAATCTTTGTCTAGAATTCAGTTATTTTCAGGTCCTCTTTGGTCTACATAATTTTCAGAATGATTCCATGAGACTATCCTAATGATGAAATATACTAATCAAGGCTTTTCACATTCAAGGCTTTGCTGAACATTCTATGGTTCTTCTTTCAGCAGGATGTTCTTAAAATATATAGATTAAACACAAGTTAGTGTTAGCTGTGCTTGCAGAAGATGAGCTTGGATTTCTGAAACACAACAGAACATCTTGGTTAAAGGTCAAGGTAGTTTCAGGATGGCACTGTATGTATGTTTGTTAACCATGGTGCAGCTCTGAGTAAACAGCTTATTCTTTAAGCTCCTGTCCTCGGGTGTTTCCAACAGAAGAGTCATGTAAGGGCATTGGGATTGGTGCACCAAATACAAAGCTAATTCTGGTGGAGCATCCTCATGCCATCTTGTGTACAGTTTTTAAACTACATCTTCGTTGTTGCTTCCGTGCACAAATCCAAACTGACTGGTGACTGCAGCTGCTAATCCCAACTAATTCTTTTTACCTTCTGTTGTTAATTAATTACTTTAACACAGGGAAAGTCTCTTAAGTCTAAAACCCTGTAAAATGCTTGTATCATTAAAACAATGATGTTTTCATTTCCTCTCTTCACATCCTAATCTGGTTGCTTTAGAACAATTTTAGTAACACCGTCATCCACAGCTGATTTTCCTTTAAACCTAACCTATTTTGGAACTGGTTGATTAACTTGATAAGCTCTTGCAGGCACTTTGAGCCTACTGATGCTGAGAGTGAGCTGCCTCTGGGTTGCATGGTGAAGAAAGCCTGTCACTACTTGGCTTTGACAGGACTCTTATCAGCTACTGGCAAAGGCGGTGTGTACTGAAGATGCTTGTCAAATCAGTTCTTTAAAATCTCAGTCATGCTTTCTGGCTCTTACTGAGCTACCCATATTTGGCTGAAATACTTTTCCCGTTGTAGATCCCCTTGATTTGTCTGTTATTGAATCTTGTCCACTTCTTGCCAAGTTTCGCTTTAAATGTCTTGTAGCAGTTTTCCATATCTCTGTTCCATGATTTAGCCAGTCAAGGCAAAACTATTTCCTCCTATACCTCAAGCAGAGACTGTTTTCATCTGTAATTTTCATAGCATTTGAGCACTCATTCAATTATTCTCCTTATTTACCACTAGTAGTATTCAATGTGTGTGAATTATGCTTAAGGGATAGCCTTGACCAATGGTAATCAGTGTAGATTCATTGAATGAAGAATCAGACTTCTGATACTTTTTTAGGACAAAAGAAAATGTAAATTTGGAGTTATCAGTGTGACAGTTTCTGTAGTTCCTCCTCACCCCAGCTGAACAGTAGATGGGAAGGCAGAGGTAAAGGGAATGTCAGTAGTGAAAATATGAAAAGTAAGAATGGTGAAACAAATCCCTCTGACAGAATGTACTCCCTCCTCTTCACTCCTCCACTTCATCTGCTGTTTTGTTCTGTGTATTAGCAGGCACAGAGTTTACATAAGGCAAATGCATCCACTCTTGCTTCTGTGATTTATCTCATTCTTAGCTCCATATTGTCATCTATTATCCCTACCTACATCTGCTAAGCTGAATGTTCACCACCTTTAACTAGGGTTTGATGTTCTTCTCATCTTTGTTATGGTTACTCAGTTGATCCTTGAATACAAACACTTATGGTTCAGATGCTGTAAGCTGCAGAAACATGTAAATCCAAGGGCAAACAGACAGTTTTAGAAGTATTTCTCCTTTATTTCTTGGATTAGGAAATAAAAAAAATGGGGAAAAAAGTGATCAAATTATCATGCCAAGGTCTGGCAACTATCCTTTATTAACAAGTCTGGTTTCACTTAAAGCTCCTCTATCATGAACTGGCTGTAAATGTGAAAGTAGGGTGGTGGTGGTTGTTTGGCAATACTAGAACAATGGAGCCAGTTATCAAGTATTACTGTAGCTGAACACTCCCATAAGCAGAGGGAGAAAGGAAAGTACATGAAGAAGGAAAAAGAGTCATTTGCAGCACCCAGTTTAGCAAAAATACAACAATGCATTCATAGAATCATAGAATCAACCAGTTTGGAAGTGACCTCCAAGATCATCCAGTCCAACCTATCACTCAGTCCTGTCCAATCTACTAGACCATGGCACTAAGTGCTGTGAGTTAGAAGTGTTCTCCAGCTATAAACAGAGCTTTAACTAAATAGATCGACTCAAAAATCAGTGAGACTCCCAGGGCAAAATCCAGAGCAACTCTTTAAAAATATATTTGAAAGTGATCAAAGATGCATGTGTCTTGAATTGTTCACCAGAGAAGAGTCTTTCAATAGCAACCAGAGTTAATGCAGTCATGAAACTGCACATCTTTCAGCACCTATCTCACATTTTGCTGAAGTTATCATCCCATGAAACCTCTTCCAGAGCAATTCCTTACCCAAGCTCAGTAGCTGGAGAACAGCCATTACATCTTCATCTTCCATCTGCTAAAACAGCAGAACATTACCAACCTATACACGACTGAGAAATGCAGTTTGATTGGTGTATTAAAGGTATTTGGTGATCTTTAATATTAGCATAACTGCTGCCCATCAGGGGTGCAGTAATGTGCTTCACAAAGTGCACAAGAGAAGACAAGACCCTTAATGAGTTTTGGCTGAGTTGGGTACATTGTGCACAGTGTTTTTCAAACTGTCTCAGGCTTCCTGCCAAATAATGCAGAAAAAAATGCCTGAGAGTATGCTAACTGTCTAACCCACTCTAGAAGCAGCAATATGGAGCATGGTTCTGCTGTTACTTCTAGCATCAAAATACTCATCTTGAACCTAAATCTATAGTCTATTTGTGCTGTGGTGTATTCTTGGAAGCTAGAAAGAGTTTGTGGGGTGAATTTTGGAGGTTTATTTCTGAAATATGGGAATGAATTCCCGAGGAAGAATATGTGGAAGGGTTGTAACCATCTTGCAACTGACCTCATTAAAGGAAATAAGAAGGGCTGTATTTTTACAGGGAAAGCCTCATATTATAGGCCCCTAGCTTGACTTACCTCACCTACCTGTACTACAGATGTCAAGTTTGCAGAGAAGTAACTGTGACCTCTCTCTAGAATTCAGTAGTCCACATAGGTATTGGGTTGGTAATGGAAGGACTTCAGGGTTGCTTTCTGTGAAAAGCTGCTAGAAGCTTCCCCCATGTCCAACAGAGCCAATGCCAGCTGGCTCCAAGACAGACTTGCTGCTGGACAAGGCTGAGCTCATCAGCAACAGTGGTAATGCCTCTGTGATAACATATTTAGGAAGGGGAAAAAACTTTGTGCAGTAGCAACTGTAGCTGTAGAGAGGAGTGACAATATGTGAGAGCAACAACTCTGCAGACTCCAAAGATGGAGAAAGAGGGAGAGAAGGTGCTCCAAATGCTAGAGTGGAGATTGCCCTGCAGCCTGTGGCAAAAACAGTGGTGAAAGAGGCTATTCCCCTGCTGCCCATGGATGTTCATGATGGAACAGATATTCGCCTGCAGCCTGTGAAGGACTTCACACCAGAGCAGCCCATATGAAGGACTTACATTGAGGTTCTTGTATAAATGTTGCCCATGGGCGAGACCCCATGCTGTAGCATGCAAAGAGTGTGAATGCTTCCCCTGAGGAGGAAAGAATGGAAGATGTGATGACCTGACTGCAGCCCCCATTCCCTGTTTCCTTGCATTGCTGTGGAGGAAAGGGTAGGGAATTTGGGAGAAAAGTTAAGCCTGGGAACAAGGGGTGAGGGATGGGCAATAGGTATTTTAAGGTTTTGGGTTATTTCTAATTATCCTATTCTGATTTGATTGTTGTGTAAAACCACAACTAATTTCCCCAATCTGAATCTGTTTTGCCCATGATAATAATTGCTGAGTGGTGTCTCTGTCCTTACCATAACCCATGAGCCTTTTGTCATATTTTCTCTTTCCCTTCCAGCTGAGGAGGGGAGAAATAGAGTGCCTTCAGTGGGCACCTGGCTTCCAGGCAGGGTCAACCACCATAACATGCTAAACATGGCAGGCAGGCCCGATCAGACTAGCTGGCGACAGTGTAATGGGTTTCAGTGGGATCCAGGTGCTTTGCATTGTGTTGCTACCAGGAAAATGTCATTTAGCACAGTGCCATGCCCACAAGAGCCTCATGGGCAGGCAGGCATAGCAGCCGTCTTCAAATTCAGTTCCTCCTCCACTGGATGGCAAGACTGCTTTTGTGTCTAGTCTGTTTGAGACAGTAGAAAAAATCTTTGAGGCAGAAATGCTATTATTTAGGGGAAATACCAGAGAATCATTGCAACAGCTGCCCAGCACAGCCCTCACAGAGGGACTGAGTAGCCATGACAACTGTAGTTGTCAAGCATTAGCATGGGACAGCATTCAAAATCTGGTTTGTAGGCATTAAGTAACCAGTCAAGCTGTGAGCTGCCAACTGCAGAGCTAGATGACAAAAATACATCTTCTAACTTGGAGGAACTGAGAGAAGGACACTAAGCCACAGAAATCACTAAAGATTCAGCCTAATCACAAAGGCTATGCATAACGATGTTATATGTAGTAACTGACTCCTAAAGAAAACAGTTACTCTGCAGAGTAACCGGAGTCTTTTGGAGGCATGTTAATAAAGACCTGCTTGAGGTCTTCAGCAAGCCAAGCTGTATGAGGATTTTTAATGATGCCATCAGACTACACAATCTCTGAAAGGCTTTCACACAGCAGTCTGAAACATTTATTGTCTGAACATATATGCATTTAAAAAAAGGCTTTTTAGAGCTTTGCCTCTTCTGAGTTTGTATTGTTGTAAATATTTAAGTGTTTGTACGTTTAAAGTGATGGGTTTGGAAAGCAAGACCTGAATTTAGTGCTGTGACTAGGTTTCTGGGACAAAACAAAACAGAAAACGTATCCCTGAGGGTGGACAGCTCCCCAGATATTGCTTCACAGTGGGTCCATATACAGTTACCAAAAGGTTTTCATCATTTCCTCTCTTCACTTTCCTGATGCAGTACTCTTCTTTTCTTACTTTTCCACATTTAGCTCTGACTCCTGTTCTCAAACTTGTGCTGCTTTCTCTCCAGAACAGGTTTCGTCCTTTATCCATGCTCCCTACAATGCAAGCACATGATGAAGCTACTGTGGCTTGACAAGTTGTGCAGCACTCGCTGTGTTACCACTGTGTGGTCCTAGCTCATGGCAAATATAAAGGTAAGCCTCTGATGGGAGGCTGGGAACATACAATCAGGAGTTGAGTCAGCACAGCTGGAATGTTGTGACTTGGTCACAAGTCTGGGGTCCTGGGTGCCTGTAATATACAATGTGAAAGGTAGCTAAGTAAGAGCTCTGGCCATAATACCCTACACATAATAACAGAGTAGCTGAACTTCCTGAACCTGTAACATTCTCTGAGGTAGTGGTTTTGGGTGCCATGCATTTTGTGAGCATACTGAAGCAAAACCCATGCCTTTCAGGGAACGCTCATCAGCAGTCTTCTTGTTCAGAAGGGTTGGAATATGATTGCAGAAGATTTGAAATGTTCCTTGAGTCTCACGTGCTTATTTTGCCATACTGTACGCACACACTGCAGGGTGGAAGCTCCATACCCTTTAAAGCTTATACCAGAACTACATTGCCATTATAGAGTCCCAAGCTTTCTTGGAGGGACAGTACATGTCACTGGGCTAGCCAGAATTGTGGAGCCCTACCTGGGCAGTGTTCTGCAGAACAGAAATTTGATGACCGTGCAAACCAGCCTGGTGGAACACCACATTAACACATTTATATTGCTCTTGGTAACTGAGCTTGCTTGCTCAGGTCTGATTTTAGTCTGATACAATACACTGCCTTCTATCAGCGAAGAGATCCTCTCAGTGTACTTATTCTCACAGTCTCACTGTGAGGTCATCTCATTTTTAGGATGGAGGGAATTATGCACAAACAATCAATTCTGTGGTGTCTGAGAGGCTTGGAATGAATTTGCTGCAAGTCTTAACCTCCTCTGACCTCCTCTGAGCCTACAAAACCTACTTTAGACAGTACAATTCCCAGTTGCAGTCTAATGCCGTATCCAAAGCTGCAAGTAATTTGTTATACTTTTGCATCCTCTTGAAGGTTTTTTTCTTGACTTTTGGTACAATTTCTCTCAGATACACTCAAATGTGTTTAGGCCACTCTCAGTGGCTGAGGTTTTGTTTGTTTGCTTGCTTTGTTTTGTTTGTTGGGGGTTTGGGGAGAGGGGAAAGCAATACCGAAAAGAAAAGAAGAGGAAAAAAACCCCTTTAAAATTACAAAAAAAAAACACCCAAAAAAACAAACCAAAACAAAAAAAACCCCAAAAAAACCAACCCAAAAAACCCAGAATCAATATTCTTCAAGTCTTTTTTTTGTGTTGCCTCCCAGGGTGAACAGGACTGCTTTAGGACTCTCCTTTTCTCCTTGTCTTGATATGAATCATAGAATCAACCAGGTTGGAAGAGACCTCGAAGATCCTCCAGTCCAACCTAGCACCCAGCCCTATCCAGTCATCTAGACCACGGCACTGAGTGCCTCATCCAGTCTTTTCTTGAACACCTCCAGGGACGATGACTCCACCACCTCAAAGTAGGTGCAGCAATATGTTTTCAGAGGACTGGAGAGTGTTATGAAGATTGGGCTTGGAAGGATCAACCAGTGTCAAGTTAAGGTGAGTCTGCAACATGAATGTCTCATGCACTGCGTGGGATGAAACATTTTACTTTTACTTTAGATAAAGTTGTTCATCCACTTGGAAAGCTAGATACCTGTTTGTGAAATGGAACTTCTGGGTTATTAATGATAACAGTTCTAAGCTATTGCCAGTTTCATTTTCAGGTTCAGTAATTCCCAGCTTCTCTATGTATTTGCATTTATTACAACGTCTGCTGAATTTGGCCTGAAGAGTTTCAGATCAGCACTAAGAGCAACAAGGGATTTGGCCTGTCTTATCTCAACCAGTTCAAGCTAGAACTGGTTTAAGAGGGCAGTTAGGAGAGAGATAGATTGAGCCCTGTAGAGAGAGAGTGGCGAGCTGCTTTTCTGTACTTTCCTATATGGTTGGAAAACATCACTTTGAGCATGCACTGGTTGACAGGTCAAACTTTGGTCTGCTATCACTCTCCTGAACTTTCTCCCCCAGAGGGTCTGGGTTTGATTTCCAGCTAATACACTGTCACTCTCCAAATTCCACTAAACACTTGATCCTGCAGACAGGAGACCATTGTCCTGGATTAACTAAGATAAATCAGGGTGAACGTGTGTATTTGCCTTTGTTAACCTACCACCTACAGATCAAGACTCCAACAAAAGACAATGCTGGATCCAAGGATAGTGAAACCTCTCGATTACTACAGAATCACAGAATGTCAGGGGCTGGAAGAAAATTCAAAAGATCATCTAGTCCAACCCTCCTACCAGAGCACAATCACCTATACCAGACCACATAGGAGTGCCTCCAGGTGGGTTGTGTATATTTCTAGAGACTCCACAACCACCCTGGGCAGTCTGTTCTGGTGTTCTGTCACCCTCACAGTGGAAAAAGTTCCTCCTCATTTACATGAAACTTCCTATGCCTCAATTTTAACCATTGCCCCTTGTCCCTATCTCTCTTTGACTCTTTGTCTCTTCCTCTCTTTTCTCCTGATTTTCTTCTACCTAGTTTTGTCTGGGATTTTTTCTTGATACATTCCTCCTAGTTTGTTCTAAAGTAGTTGGTAAGGGAATAAGGCCTGTACTAAAGTGCCTTTATCTACAACCCGTGTGGTAGTTATTAGACAAAAAAAGAAAACAACAGACCAAACGAAACAAATGCCCCCCCAACAGTTAATTGTTTTGTGTTGTTCCTTAGAGTCATTGTTATGACTCTACTTCCAGTGTGGCCCTGCTGAGCAGGGGATTTCAAAGATTCACCTCCCTCATTGTTCACCAAGCAGGCTGAGGCAAACACACATCCTAGCTATTAGCCCTACATGTAAGACTTTCGCTCAATTCCCTCTCCCACCCCACCACTTGTGACTTAAAGGAATGTTAAATGTGCATTTGGTGTGCTTTCTGACCTTGACTTCTGAGCATTCAAGCCATCCACTCAATCATTACCATATAAGTTCATACCCTTGACACACCATGAGTAATTGATCTTAACTCTCAATTATTATGTTAAGCTTATATGGATTTAGAAGGATGAGATCCTTCCTAATTAACCTCAAGTTTTTTGATAAGATTACAGTCAAGATTGACATTGACAGCTCATAATTTATCTGAATTTTAAGGGAGCTCTTCATAAATTGCCAAGCCAGGACTTCAGTGCAAAAATAGATATAGATTTCAAAACCCACTAAAAATGCTGAAAACAGGAAAGAATTTTGTAAGCAACTATGACAGGGATGGAGATGTGTTAGACACCCACAGGGGATGATGTTTCAAAGAACAGTGAGGAAGAACCCAAAGGAAAGCTGATTTTCCTAAGTAACACAAACAAAGCTTTACTGATCAAAACAAATAATGAAAAGAAACAAATAACATAAGAAGCAGAATTGCAGGTGGTAAAACTCATAAAGCCTGAGTTTCTGTGTGCTTTTTCCCTGGTGGATGTTTTCAGTTGGATCTAAGAAGGCCTTGCTCTATGATGAAGCAAAGATAGTGTTTCCCAGGTGAATTTGGTGCCATAGCTTAATGTAATGTCTTGTTACAGCCTTCCCATTGTGGCTGTCCTCTCTGCACCCAACTACCTTCTTTAACTGCATTTTAAAAAAAACCCAACTTATTATCTTTCAGAGTCCTCTTTTTGAAATGTGGTTCTGCAGCTTCCAGAACATAAGCTGGTCAGGGTCAGATTCCCATTTAGTGTTACTCTACTAAGGCAAATGAGGGCTGAATTACCACAAAGTCAGTGGATCTTTGCTAATTCACATAAGCTGGGGAGTTAGCTATAAAAATGTAACCGATTAAAACATCTATTCCTTAAAAAAAAAAAAAAAAAAAAGTTTCTGTTTTGACTAATTATTTTACTAAAATCCTAAGAAAATCATAGAATTAACCAGGTTGGAAGAGACCTCCAAGATCATCCTGTCCAACCTAGCACCCAGCCCTATATGGTCAACTAGACTATGGCACTAAGTGCCTCATCCAGTCCTTTTTTGAACACCTCCAGGAGGTGCCTAGCTGCTGTACAGCATCAAGATCTTATTCCCACGTGAACACATATTTACATGGCTTCCACAAAATGAAGCAAAGGTTAGTAATGTGATTGAAATAGATGATGCTGTGTGATGCTACTGTGGATGCAATATTTTGTATGGAATAAGAGGAATCTGCACAGGTATTGAATAAATTAGGATATTTCAGCAACTGATTATAAAAGACCTGCAAGCACTTGCCTGGAAACAGCAATGAGATTTTCTTTGTGAAGCAGGACATGAGTGTTCTGTTAGGGAGGAATTACTATGGATTCAAATAGAGTTTTTCATGTAGTATCATTTTTATTTGAGATTGATTACTATGACCTTCACTATCTTCATATAGAGAGTGCACTAAGTTTTGTTGGGTTCTTTTTCCTCTGGTCTCACTGGGATTAGAGCATGAATTGGCAGTTAGGCTGGCCTTGTGTGCTGCAGAAAAGGCAGCAGAGGCTATTAGCTCACAGGCACTGAAAGAAGCTATTTAAACCCTTCCGCATAGATGTTGATAAAGAGGGCTATTGATGGACAGCTGTTTGCAACATTGTGGTCATATATTTACCGACCTAAGGGAATCAGATACCAATGTCCTCATAACTGCTAGCCTGGTAATTATATATGACAGTCTTATCATACAGTATTATCAGCATTTTGAAAGTGTGTCTTGAAGATGGAGATAGAACAGTCCTCTGCCATTCAGCATCAGATAGTGAAAAAATTTCAGTGTGAAAGATAAATTTTGAGATTCCCAACATATACAGGGTTAAGACCTTGATAATAGAAGGTAAAGTGGTTTTGAAAACATTTTATAGTAATAAAAATAAGTGTATTAAAACTGTTATAATGACCCTGCAATCAACCCAGCACAGAAGTGTTCTAGGGATGACATATACCAATCCCAAGAACAAATCCAGGCTTGGCAGTGACTGGCTGGAGAGCAGCCCTGAGGAAAGGGACTTGGGAGTGCAGGTGGATGAGAAGCTCAACATGAGCCAGCAGTGGGCACTTGCAGCCCAGAGAGCCAACCAGGTCCTGGGCTGCATCAGAAGTGTGGCCAGCAGGTCGAGGGAGGTGATTCTCCCCCTCTACTCTGCTCTGCTCTGGTGAGACCCCACCTGGAGTACTGCATCCAGTTCTGGAGCCCCTATTACAGGAGGGATGTGGACATGCTGAAGTGTGTCCAGAGAAGGGCCATGAGGATGCTGAGAGGGCTGGAGCACCTCTGCTGTGAGGACAGACTGAAAGAGTTGGGGCTGTTCAGTCTGGACAATAGGAGGCTCCCAGGTGACCTTCTGTGGCCTTTCAGTATCTGAAAAGGGCCTACAAAAAAACTGGGGAGGGACTTTGTAGGATATCAGGTAGTGACAGGACTAGGGGGAATGGAGCAAAGCTGGAGGTGGGGAGATTCAGATTGGCTGTGAGGAGGAAGTTGTTCAGCATGAGAGTGGTGAGAGTCTGGAATGGGTTGCCCAGGGAGGTGGCTGAGGCCCCATCCCTGAGGTGTTTAAGGCCAGGCTGGCTGAGGCTGTGGTCAGCCTGATCTAGGGTAGGGTGTCCCTGCTCATGTCACGGGGGTTGGAACTAGATGATCCTTGTAGTCTCTTCCAACCCTGACTGATTCTATGATTTTATATTTTAAGGGTTGATTGTTCTTCTCTTTAGTTTATAGATGAACAAACTTATCAGTGAATACTTCCACAGAATTGAACAGGATTAAATGTGTTGGTGGAGTCTGACACTTGAAATGTTACTAATATATATATATATACACAACATTGCCAGTTACTGCCTGTGCAAGTCCTTACATGCTCCATTTTGCTGTCATATCTGAGTACATCACTGCTTTAACTTTGAGCCAGCTCTGGTTTCCCTGCTAACAGTAAAAACAGTTTAGAAAACCAAATAATGTCACTTAAGTGAAAAAAAAAAAGTCACACCATAAAATGAATCAATATCACACCAAATTCTGGGAAACCTATTCTCCAGGAAACACACATATACGTTTTATCTTCCTGACTATGTAGCTCAGTTATCAGTGATGCCAGCTTCTGCTGCTGAGACACTTTTCTGGCTCCTCAGCTCATTCTTCATCACTCCCCAATGCTTTGTTTTAAATTAATACTTGGTTCCCCTCCCTGCTACTTTCCAGCCATTATCACCTACTGAAATCTGGACAGTTGTTCTCATTCTGCTACCGTTTATTTTGGTGGCTAAGTACTGTGATTACATGTATATTGAACAGGTAGGAATCTTTCCTATGAGGAGCAAGATACTAGTTAGGCAAGCAAAAATACTGCTGTATCATCAGTTACACTGCTGCAAGCACAGTCTGTGTATAAAAACAGCTTCTTGCCTACTCCTGAACAAGAACTAGATTTCAACAAACTATTTTCCTCCTGATCTGTGATGTGGCAAACTTGGTATTTATCACAGAGTTTTGATGATAGTTGTGGGACAAACAGTGTCACTTCCCCCTTCCAATTTATTTAAATGAACTGGCTCATCTGAAAGCCTAGCTGTGGCAATTACAAGTGGATCAAAGTCTAAAAGTGTTTCTGGAACAGAACTTTGAATGGTGTAAGGGAGCACAGTACCTGCCTTGTCTGCAGTAGGCTTGGCACATGCTTGCATCTGCACAGAATTAGCTTTGATGTTCCCGTTGGATGTTAAAATTCTTTGAAGGAATATGTTGAGTTACCAGCTTAATGGCACAAATGTGCTGTTGGGTAAAAGCTGGAAATTATTAGCTAAGTTACAAATACTTCAAAATGTCACTTCACTGCTGTTTTATGGAAAGGTCTTCTGGCATGGTAAATGATGGGTGATTTCTAAAGGCACTACGAAGCAGATATTAGACATAGACTTGTTCATGGTATAGAACATGCTCACCTGAAGTGTTGTTTTATTTCCCTGAACGGAATCATTACAGTGTTTGTGAAATTAATATTCTCCCCATGTTTTTATCGTCTTCTGTAAATTTGCCCATGTGAATTCTCAATTAAGCTTTAAAGCTCAATAAATGGCTTTCTTGGCATGCTCAGCAAAGTCCAGAAAACAAAAGTATCCTCATCAGAGTTGTAGATCTGCACTATTGCAAACCAGAAATGCAGGTATCTACACTAGACTGACAAAAGGTTTCTGAACTGTTGAGAGGCTGATGGCTGTCTTAAAAAGTGACTACCTAAGCTACTTTCTTGTTTCAATTTCTGTAGTGAGTTTCTGATTTTAATTTAGCAGACACAAAATTCAGTATACTGATGGAGCACTTCTAAGGCTCTTGACACAGACATTTTCTTTATCTTCCTCAATTTTGAAGTTGTTCATTTCCTTCTCAGAATGACAAGCCCTCCTTCCAAAGGGATCTTGAGAAAGGCAATAAGTGTTATCAAAGATCTACCTGAAAAAGACAACGGTTATCAAAGGTTTAACTGAAGAATATATCATATTTTAGCCTCAGTTAGAGGATGGGCATGAGTTTAGTTTTCATAAGGTGGAGCATTTCTGCCATCCTTACTTATGAACAGCAACAAAATTGCTGTTTCATCTCCCTTGTGCTATCTGTGATATATAAGACATCTCAAAGGAAATTTACATCATTCTGTTATGACTTTATACCTCCCCCATCAAATAATGGCCTTGAGCATGGAACATAGACCTGAGGGAAGTATGTCAGAGAAAGAAAAGAGCCAAGCAATTAATAATATTTATAATACCTACATGCAATAACCTATGATAAGGTTAGTTCCTTTCTCTCCCCCCTTCATTATTTCTTTGCATGAAAGTCGCTCCATGAAGTCAGTACAAATGTGTGTATGAAAGAAACATATAAAAGACTTGTTTCAGTGTGTGTGTTCTGATTGTTGTAGAAGTTTAAGGATGTTTCTGTAGTACAGGAAGAAAAAGAATCAATTTAATTTGTACTGCACACTATGAATACCCAGGGGATCCTTGTGCTCAGTGATATCTAGGTTGCACAGCTATTAGTACACAACAAAAAAAAAAAGAGCTTTTTACTGACAGCAGCACATTTGGTTAAATAAGTTCAAAGAATTGAAAGAGAAGTATCATTACTACAAAATGTATGTATGATGAAGAATTGTGTGAAAAAATATTTGTTCACTCAGTGTAATTTTCTCAGGTGTAATTAGTGGGTCACATACATAATACTGAAGGAGAGAGAGAGAGTAAGAAAAGCAAGAGAGATTGCTTGAGAAGAATATGGATCCTGGATTTAAGCGTAGTGAAGCTAGAGACTGGCTTAGAGGACATAGGTGCTGATACAAAAAAGTCAACATATCAAGTTACACTACTAAGTGGAGCTGATTTTATGGTGAGCTTTTCACTCAGGTGAGATTACCTAGTTTTTAATTACAGCAGACAAAACATCTTAACGTAGATTCGCTGGAGGACACAGCAGTTGTCATTTGGTTGGTTTCAGTAAGTGCTCTGAGGTCCCAGTTGTTATTGTCTGTGAAGCATGCATTGTAAATCTTATCCTATGTGAATATCCTTGGTTATTGATTCTTCTGTGAACTTGGCAGCCCTGTCAATAAGGAAAAAAAAAATTAAAAGAAAATCAGTGTCCTTGCCTTATGCAGTAACCTGAACAGTTCTTGGGAAAGAGTCCAGAATGAACACAGTAGCATGGTTAATTAAAGCTGTAACATCATTAGTATACTAATTCGGTAGTGTGTAGATGTTGGGTCCATGTATATCAGGCACATTGCAATTGTTGTCCTTCTGTTGCTTGGCTTGTGTATTTCTGGAATCATGTGCAAGCTCAAGCAAAAGCAGGAATGCTAAACCAATACCTGAATTAAATGACATACAATGTTCAGGGAAGTCTTTTAAAAGTGTCAGGAAAAGCACAGTGTTATCAGGATATTTGGGCACTAGGAAGCTGAGGAAGCTGTTTTGAGGCACAGCAACTGTGCAGACTGTATGGGTTCAGAGTCCTGCCAGTCAGCCATTGGGATCCATAACAAGGCAGAGGATTTTGAGAACTTGCTATTCTCTTGTATGCACACAGATTAATGTGCTTGGGTCTGGTTTCTCTCTACTTTGTCACTGCACTCTGGTTTATTACTTTACATTGCAACTCCAGCTGGGCAGTGCCAGTGTTGATTCAATGCTCTCATCTACTACAAACTGGGAATGTTATGGAAAAAAAGATTTTTCTTTTTCCCATCATTCCTACTTCATTAGTTAATTGAATGCATGAGGCACTGCACAGACCCACAGAATGATGTTGAACCTCTGCTCCAATCTCTGTCCTGATTCGTATGGAGCAAGATTTTCCCAGTGTTTTTACTTAGAGGTCATATTAGAAAATACAGTACTGACTGAGAAATATGGCACTCCTTGTTCAACACTGTTGAATATTGGAATAATGAAAATGCCAACACCTCTCTCACTGCTAGCGTATGTAAAATATCATTCACTGTGTCTCACGCTATGTACATTTAAGAGAAGAATTTTAACTGTGATGTGTATATTAAATAGCAAGAGGCAAAACGGGCCTTCCCATGCATACACTGGCCACACTAAATGGCTCCCAACCAATAAGAACAAATTTTGGCCCCAGTTAGATCTCAGTAGAACTTAAAACACTGCCTGTAAGAATTCAATGTAGTGTTGTCAGCAAATTGCTATCTTACTTGTATTTGGAAAAGCAAACCGTCAAGATTGAAGTCTCATGCTTAAAATCCATGATTTAGTAAGCATTTGTTTTATCACTCAGGATGGTATTGTCATGGTTCCTCCATGGAGAGCATAAAAATACCTGCAAACACTACCAACCTAGTGCGACCTTTTTGCATCAAGAATGTTATATTCATTCTGGGCTTAAGGAAAGAAATTAACTTTTGCATTTTCTCATAAAAACAGAAAAAAATATCAATTAAAGCAAAATCCTAAGTGCCGAGTGCATTAGCACTTAGAGGACTGAGATGAATGTGGGAATTCTGCTGAGCTGCAGAGATCAGAAAACAAAGTGCCCAGAGCTTCTTGGAGAGGATGATAGCAATGTCCTGTGAAGTAGTGATGATGACCGCCAAAGTCACAAGGACTTGATCATCCATGCCAGTGAAAACTGACCTTTATTATGTCTTTATCTTAGATTTCTCAGAGGTGCTGTTGATCCCAATACACCTCCTAGGCTATCCTCAGAACTGGTCCTCTGAGTCTTAGTGTTTTACATATGGATACAAGCAGGTGTAAGAACTATCCCTACCTTGGTCAGACACTTGCCCCGTGTTTAATTTCCATCAAAAAGCAAAAGCTGAGTACACTTCCCATATACACTTCTTTTCAGGGGGTTTCTGCTGCTTACAAATTGTGGGTACTTCCCTCCCAGAGCAGAAGCCGTTACTGCCTATTATTTCTTACTAGTAATGAAAAGCTGATTGGCAGGTCTAGAAGGAGAAAATGTATTTCCCAGGTGCTCTTTATATATGTATTTTCTACTGGAAAGCCTCCAGCGTTTGGGACTGACTCTTCGTAGCATTGAAGTGTTTCTGATGAAACTGAATAGCTCTAAGCAAAAAATTTACAAGGTATTTGTCCATGTTTTCTACTTTTTTTGGTTACACTTTAGAGGTCGCCTTTTGGAGTCAAGGCGCAGAGCTGAGGCACGACAGCAGAGGGAGATAGTGCTCAAAGGAGGAAGAAAGGTATAGGCTACCTCTATGGCACTCATCATCGGTAACAAAACACAGAGTGATGCTCAGACCAGTAGCAGCCCTCCATTAGAAAGAAACCATAATTACATTTAGATTAATTTTCTCTCCTGTGGATGAACACCAGTCGTGGATAAGTAGCAGAGTGTTGCCTCCTTACACTGCTCTGCTGGCCAAGAGCAGCAGTGGCCTCCTGGAACGGGCCCCAGCAACTTTGCAGCTTGTCCTGGCGGCAAGCCACACGCCTTGTTGGTGATTCCTCTCAGGTAGTGACCTTGCTGGGTTACAGAAGCATGCTGTACTGACTTTATTAAGGCATGACCTTTATTGAGAGTGTGTTTAGTGCATGTGTTGGGTCTATAATTAAAATGCTAAAATATGGTTCCTGGAGAAAGTTTAAAAGATTATTATCTTTCCTGCACAGAAGGAAGAGAGTACTAGGACATATCTGTTTAAAGTGACTGTGCAAATGACATTTTGATGTTCCATATTTATAGTACTCTCCCCCAGCAGCTTGCATATTAAGAGCTAGATTATACCAACCCTGCCCTAGAAAGAGATAGGTGAATGAACCTGAGTTGTGACTACTCTCTCTGGCCACCTAGCCTTCCCTCTCCCATGCTTGCCATGGCTGCGATGTCGTTTTGGTCAAGATAACATCAGACCTTTATTATTCTATGATGACCTATTTCTTCATTGTGATGTGGCTCTTAGCCTCTGCTTCCCAGACAAGCCAGAGCAGGATTGGCATCTCATCTGAAACCCAAACTCCAGTTACAACTCCCCTGTTCCAACAAGAATTGCATTGAGGAATGTTATTAACAATTGCCTCCTCCTCCCTCCCAGTTCAGCATCTGACAGTGTTAGATGTAATAAGATTTTTTGGTTTCTCAGCAGAACAAATTTGAGTCTCCACATAGGGTTTGTTTTTTCCTGTTTTGCTTTTTATCATTTTAACTTCCTCATGGAGATGTTAGGAAAAAATAAAGCTCCAGTAAGTTTTAATCCAAGTTCGATTACAGACTGCCAGTTAATGAACTGGAACAGAGAAGATTTCACCTCAACATGAGGATAAACTTCTTTACAGTGAAGGTGACAGAACCCTGGAGCAGGCTGCCCAGAGAGGTTGTGGAGTCTCCTTCTCTGGAGACTTTCCAAACCCACCTGGATGCATTCCTATGTGAACTACCCTAGGGGCTCCTGCCTTGGCAGGGGACTTGGACTGGATGATCCCTGGAGGTCTCCTCCAACCTCTACAGTTCTGTGATTCTGTGAAGGGGATTATAGATGTTGCAAAATATCCAGTTGTCTTTCTGAGGCTCTCCGTTGGTGGCAGCTCTAATGACTTCTAGCCAGAAGGCATCTCCACTTGGGGTGGAGAAGCAGTAGTCCCGTGCTGTGGTGCTGGTATGTGTGCTGCTGTGCATGGTGCATGAGAAACACAGGACTCAGGAAGGTTTTATTCAGGTTTATACAGTCCTGGTGGAGGACTGACACCACTGGTGCCAAAGTAAGAGCTGCCTCTGGTGTTACCAACTCTTCAAAAGTCAGAGTGATAGAAAAAAAAAAGAAGGTGTGGACTGTTTTGGCCCTTGCCTAACATCTCTCAGCAAGGCTTATTTTTTCCCTTTTCTTTTCCCTGCACTGAGATAAACATTGCAAAAGCAGTGTTGCCTTGTTGTACTGTCACAACTTCTGGCATGACATTTCTATCTGGTAATGAATTGTGCTCTGTGCTGGGACCCTTCTGTCGGGGCACTGGTGATGTCCCCTCACGACGTGTGCTGCTGAGGCTTCAGGCCAGCTCGGAGCACACCGCAGTGGGCAGGCCTGTTCCCTTGGGGCTGCGGGGCAGAGCAGCCAGACAGCCTTGTGCTCCCAGGGCCAACTTCCAGCTGGACATGGCAGGCCTGACTTGCAGCCCTAACACAGACCTGCCCCAGCCCCATCCTCTCCGAGGTGCTTCCTTCTTAGCTGAGCCTGGGGTCCTGCAGTGGTGCCTGGCCAACTCTTGGTTACTGTCACCTACCTGGCCTAGCTTGCCTTGTTGAGCTGTGGCATAGGGCTGATTGGCCTCAGGGAGGACACTGCACTGCCCTGACAGCCTCCCCACCGCAGGCCTCTGCTGCGTGTGCTGCACCCTGAAAACGAGCTCAGACACTTTCAACCCCTGAGCTAACCCTGCAGTGCCTGGGGTGTTGGAGTGCACAACAGATGGTGCACAAGAGATGGAGTTGTGCACTATCTATTCTCCTGGAGCTGCCCTGGCTTCCAGGGGGGATCCTGTCTGTGGGTGCCTCATGACTCCAGTGAAAGCAGGTTGCCTGAGATCCTGCATGGCTCCAAGCCCTGGTAAGGAACAGGAGGATAGCCTCGGGCCCATGGCACTTGCAACAGGACAGCTCCCAAATTCACATTCAGAAGTTTTGGTTCTATTAAAATATCAGGGTTTAATAAATCCAATGTTTTGGTTCTATTAAAATATCAGGGTTTAATAAATCCAATGTACCTGGCCGCTCTGTGTACCTGCAGCCATCTCTTGTGGGCTAATACCAAATCATTTCTCTTTGTTGAAATCTTTTCTCTATCCATTTGGGGTTTTCAGTTGAAAATATTTATTTCAAGAGGCTAGTGAGGATACTCCTGGTAAGTAATGAGGATTTTTGTTTTAGTGAGGCTCCTACTTTGATTAACAAATTTTAGATATGAATGCTTGTCTGAACACTCAACTTCTGGGAGTTCATTCAACCCTGAATAATTATTCAGTGGGACACATTTTGTTCTTACGGAGTCAGCACTCCCAACAACTTTGCTGCGACTGGTACTGCAGGATTCATCCCCACATGAGCTAAATAGAGAAGAGAGATGAAGCTGTTTTGCTGAGGCAAACAACAACCATTGACAAAATAAATCCACTGAAGGAAGGAAAGAAAATATTACTGCAGCATTATGTTTACCTTTGGGAAACCACTGTAAGGTGTTTTGCCATTTCAAATGAGAGAGCGAGCTTCAGAGGGAGCTAAGATACACGGTGCATGCAGAATTCCTTGGATAATTTTTGTCATTTAGTGGGTGTTTTGGGCTTTTTTAAAGGTAGCCAAGTAAGCAGGGACTGTGCTGATTTATTTTTGGGGTTTTTTTTTTGCTGATTTGGCTTGTGTTTAATTCCCTCTGATGGGACAACTTTCTCCAAGGACATTTATATCCAAACTATTTATTTTTTTTTTTAAGGTAAGAACAAGAGAGAGAATATTTTAGATCATAGGACTAGGAATGGGAGTGAAAGCATCTCCAGTGTTAAAAAGGATGTGAAACATGGTTGGCTTTACATCTGAAGAGAAGTGTATGCACAGCACTCGCTTCAGAATATTGCTTTTCATTGGAAATGTTGTCGAATAGAACTGAGGTCGTTGAAACATGAACGGTACAGATAAATTAAAGGATTATACAGACTATACCAACACCATCCCATCCATCAAATAAAATTGGAATTGCAGAAGACAGCAGGGGCTATAAAGAGGTGTTTCAAAAGAAATTATAATTTCAAAGATCATTATAGAAGAAAAAAAAGATAAGGAACAATTCAGAAGAGAAATAGTTCTAGGTGGGTGAAGAGAACATCTGCTGGGCGCAAACAGTTTGGGAAGAGGAGATAGAGGCTATTGAAAATATTTATGGATAAAGTGAAAGAAACTGTAGCTCGTATGTTGAAGAAGCTTGTGAAGAAAGAAAATACATGTGAAAATTTCTAGCAGCTCCTGAGACTTAATGGGGTGCAGGGAAACATGGAGCACAGAGAAAGATGAGCCTTGAGTGTGAGGAAAGCTGACAGTGGCCTAAAGCATACCTGGCAAAGCTGAAAGCTATTGCTGGAGAGGGCTTTCATTGAGAGACAGAGCTGCCAAGGGCAGGATATGATGGGAAGGATGCAAATTATAGAACAAACCAGGAGTGAGGCCAGTGGAAGGAGCCAGGAGAAATGAGATAGAATAATAAAGGGGTCTGGACAAAAGAAAGATGATCTGAATAGTCAGAAAATGGGGGAAAGCCCTTAATTTTCACCCCTCAACCCTGCAGCAAGTATTACAAAGAGGACATACAAGAAATCTTTATTTATTGATAATCTCTTAACTGTCATAATGGTCCTTCAGAGGTTTTGGATAAATCAATTTAAAATAGCTCTAAGGTATGCTGAGATGAGGAAAAAAAATACCACTACAGCCTCAAGAGATCCTAAAGCTGGCCTAGCTCAGTGAGAAGTCCTCACCTGCAGCTCTGGGTGTGGAGCTCAGCTTTGCATCTCAGTTTACACAAGCATCTCCTGGTTATATCACCTGTTAACCCTGTGATCCTCTTCTCTGAACAAAGAGGGAAGGGAACCATGGGGTCATGTCTGTGTAAGCCAGGGCATGTATCTTCCATGGACACTGGTCTCACCATCTTTTGCTGTTTTAATGTCTCTCTAGCTGATATGTGAATGTTTGAGTGGAGAAGCTCAACATATGGGTAGCTTAATGACCATAAGCAGATATGTGATCTAAGTATAGAGTTTTCTTAGTGTAATGACCCTCTAGACTCATCATTTATGAAGATCTAGTCCATTGGTACCTGTGACTTCTTTGTTCCTACAGGTTCATAGAACAGGCTGATTCTAGAGACTCCAAGTGACGAGCAATTCTCTGGAGAGATTTAGATAGAAGCCCCATCACTCATACTGGTGTTTATTAGGAGGTTTTATGCATCTTAAATGAGGAGGAAGGGCATAAAATATTGGAGTTGAAATACATCTTGAGCTTAGCTGACTGTGGCTGGCAACCTTTCATAGTTTTGAACCCAAGCTACTTGATGCACTTCAGGGGTCAGATGACAACAGTTCTATGGGTCTGTAAGATGTATGCCAGCAGATATTATATCAGCAGGTATGATGGGAAGGGGCATCCATTTTGTTAAACCTGTGTATGCCATGCTTCTTGGGAAGTAAAAGAAAGAGCTGCAAGGAGGACTGATGCTGTGAATGATTTACATGGTTTTGTCAGCTGTCCACTTATACAGAAGAACAGTGAGATGAATTATGATTTCCAGAGTGTACCATAGTTTGGATATATTGAGATATCTGCAGATCTCAAGACCTTGAATTAGACATGTAGGACTCAAAGGATCCTTCTTCTCTTCCTAGGTGAATCTAATCACTTTCATACATACAGCTGCCATCAGTCAGGAGGGTTTGCTGTAGAGCAAAAGAAGAAAAATAAAAGGTAAGTAGGTGGCTATTAAGAATACTCTTGTACTGTATGCATCTTCTTTTCTGTATACTTAAAGGATAAAATCTATAAGTCACATTAGAACTCTGATTCACAGACTCTAACCATGTAACTTTTGCTTACTCTGGTGAATAATTCAGTGGGATTATGTCTGTTTGTTAACAAATTCTTCATGCGAGCAGAAGGAGAAAAAAGGAGTGAAGTAGAGCTAAAGGTAAGTGTTTGGCTGGTGTAAATCACATAATTCAACTGAAATCAATGAGAGATACCTACCTTCACTGACTGCAAAGCTAACATTTCAAAAGAACATAGGAGATAAAAATATTAAGAGGAACACATCTGGTTGTGGTTATGGCATGATCCTGGCTGTGTGGTTGGACAGAAAAGAGAGATGGATAGGTCGTTATTAACGGAAAACTTACATTATGAATGTTTGGTTTTTCGTTCATTGTTCATTTCTTCATGAAGAGTCTGTGGAAGAGGTCACAATACTCTCAATTGTTCCTTGAAACTATTTGTATTTCCTCCCTCCCCCCAGCAAATAGCTGTCAGGAGCCTGGTGGAAGACTTCTGAATGGGTGTGTGGGTCTTTTAGGGTCTGTGAATTTTCTTCTTCTCTCACATTGACTTCACAGGGATTAAGTCACTAGCATTAACGATGCACATCACAGCATTAGGCTCTAATAGCCATGAGATGCAACTGCTTGTTTTGATTTGCATTGAAAGAGATACAGTTCCAGCTGGGAAATGTCAGGTCCTGAAAGGCAAAACTTTTTTCCAAGAGAGCTTTGGAAGCCCTTCTTCCAGCTAGGTTTACTGAAGTGTTAATGAAGCAAGGAAGGACAGAAGAGTGTTTTTGGCTCTCTAAGAGACTTAGTTCTCAATAACCAGCCTTTAGTGTCGGAACATCCTTCACTAGAGTCAGTGCTATTTGCTAAGATCAATAGTCAATTCAAAGGCACAGGAAGAATTGTGTCATTGCTAGTTCTCAATCTCACTTTAATATATGAAACTAAGCCAATTCAAATGGTTTGGGGCTAGTCTTCACCCACTGAAGTCACAGGTAAACCAAGCTACTAACACGTGTTTGGCAGATGCTCCCAGGTTGAGAGCATCCCTAGAACGCCTGTATGTAGCTTATTTCCAGCACTGAAGCTTCTGGTCTAGCATGGCAGAGCCTGCCCGTTTAACAAAATTAGCTAAATCAAGAGGGTATAATAAAAGCATTGGCAGTTCTTTAAGCCAAAAAAAAGCAGTTTAAAAGCATTTTATCAGCCCTACTCCCATGTGGAAATCACTGTGTCTCCTAACTTTTATAGTCTTGTCCCATCTAGCTAGTTACACCAGCAGGGAAAACACCATATGAGCAGGCACTGGAACATGTCCTAATGACCAGGAATAGGAACATAGAAATGATGACCCAAATATTTATACACTATGAAATTATTGGTCAAACATATAAATGTTAAGATCTTTGTTTGAATACTTAGAGCTTTTACCATCACAAGTTGAGATGATACCGCAACACAAATTATAGAAACACCAAGTGTGTTTTGAAAACCAAACTTCTAACAAGTAAAGATTAATGAGCTGTTCTAAACCAGAGCTTTTCTGTGTGCTGTTTACACAAAAGGAGTATTATAATTAATATAATGGGCTCTCTGCCAAAGCAATGATGACCTACAGCATCACAGGATCACTGATCATACTGAAATGAATGGCTGATGGTGCAAAAAGAGAGGAAGGTTTATTCAAGCACTGGATCAACATGTTTGTAGCATTGCTTTGGAACTGTTGTCATGCTTTTTCTCAGTTGCCTATACACTCCTCATAACTGATTCTTGCCTCTGATTCAGCCCCTCTCTGGGGCTGTTATTCCTGACTCCAGTGTATATGCAAGATAACGGGGAGTTATTCTGTCATGGTAACAGATTACTAATTGAAAATAGTAAGTTCTGCATGTTTTAATTGTTGGACAGATTCACTCTGATATGGGTCTAGAACTGGCTGAGGGCTGGGCCCAAAGAGTGGTGCTGAATGGTGTCACATACAGTTGGCAGCCAGTCACTAGTGGTGTGCCCCAGGGATCAGTGCTGGGCCCGATCCCGTTCAATATCATTACTGATGATCTGGACGAGGGCATTGAGTCAGCACCAGCAAGGTTGCAGGTGACACCAAGCTAGGAGCAGGTGTGGATCTGTTGGAGGGTAGGAGAGCCCTGTAGAGGGACCTTGACAGGCTTAATGGGTGGGCAGAGGCCATTGGGATGAGATTTAACAAGGCCAAGTGCAGGGTTCTACACTTCGGCCACAACAACCCCAAGCAGCGCTACCGGCTGCGGACAGAGTGGCTGGAGAGCAGCCAGGCAGAGAGGGACCTGGGGGTACTGGTAGATAGTAGATGAAGATGAAGCAGCAGTGTGCCCAGGTGGCCAAGAGAGACAGTGGCATTGTGGCCTGGATCAGGAACAGAGTGGCCAGTAGGACAAGGGAGGTTCTTCTTCCCCTGTACTCAGCACTGGTCAGGCCACACCTTGAGTCCTGTGTCCAGTTCTGGGCTCCTCAGATCAAGAGAGATGTTGAGATACTAGAACGTGTCCACAGGAGGGCGACAAAGCTGATGAGGTGCCTGGAACACAGCCCTGTGAGGAGAGGCTGAGGGAGCTGGGGGTGTGCAGCCTGGAGAAGAGGAGGCTCAGGGCAGACCTCATTGCTGTCTGCAACTACCTGAATGGAGGTTGTAGCCAGGTGGGGTTGGGCTCTTCTCCCAGGCAACCAGCAACAGAAGGAGACAGAGTCTCAAGTTGTGCCAGGGGAGGTACAGGCTGGATGTTATAAGGAAGTTCTTCACAGACAGAGTGATTTGCCATTGGAATGGGCTGCTCAGGGAGGAGTTGCCTCCCTGACAAGACAAGACTGAATGGGGCACTTAGTGCCATGGTGTAGTTGCTTGGCTAGGGCTCGGTGCTAGCTTGGACTGGATGATCTTGGAGGTCTCTTCCAACCTGGTTGATTTTACGATTCTATGTTCCCCAGTACTTAATCACTTTCTATGTATCTTTCTTCAGCAGGACTACTTCTCAAGATGCATAGTATAACCTAGCTTTTGGAAATATCTCTAAAATTAATATTAAAATGATTACTCAGAAAACCCTCAACTCCACAGCATACTAAATCAGCAGAGAAAATATAGCACAAATATATGATGTCTTCCACTCAAAGATCTCAAAACCCTTGCTAAATGATTTACATTCATTCTGAACACTCTTTATTTGTGTTTTTATATACCTAATTTTGTTTGAATATTAATAAGACAAATAGTTCAGATTCACTACTGTGTTCGTATTGCAGAAGATAGTTCATCATCTCTGTTCTCTGATGTCTGTATATTTTTTTCTCCTTCCAACATAGAAAGTCCTGAACTTTGGAGGGTAACACCTACTACTATACAAAACCATTCAGTATAATCTCAGGACAGCTTGGAACTGAATGTGAGATAGAAAGTCACATTTGGTGAAACAAGGGTATAGCGTGAAGTGATATACTGTTACACGAGCAGGAATTCTCCAAGGGCATTTTGATGAAGTCCTCTATTGCTGTGAAAAGCTGCAAAAGATTATTAATGATCACAAGTGGTCAGAAATAGGATGAAGTTAGCACACAATGGTTTTAATAGCGTGCTAGTATGGAAACATGCTTTGCACTATAGTAATTTATTGGAACAGATCAAAAGTTCATTGATTTATTGATTCTTCTACAAACAAGTGGACTACAAACATCCAAGGAACAGTGCACCCATTACTCTGAGCTTGAAAAGCAAGGTCTTACAATGCCTTTGAATATCTAAAAGAACAGGAGATTTCTGAGGAGGGGAAACAACCACAGTTCTTCACAGAGGATGAAGGGCATGTAATAATCAGAATCTCAGAACAAGAAGGGAAAGCTGGAAAGGGGAAACACACCATTGTTGGTGTGATATTTTCCTAATCATATGCTCTTCATGAAAATGATGTGGCAGGGTCACTGGAAATCAGGTTAACCATATGGCAAGCACAGTGGTTGCTTCGTAATGCATGGGCTTGCTAAGGATTAGAAATCTATTAGAGAACAGATTTAGAATTCCATTGAAGAAAGTAATGAACTGCATTTCAGTGGAGAGAAAGTAATCTCAGATAAGCAGAAAGCACAGCCAGTTTGACAGTGTGTTGAAGAGGTACAAGAGGTGAAGTCAAAGTCATGCAAAACCACCGAGGAGATACACCCAGGTGAAGTTCTTTGATTTATTTATTATGCTGTAGATTTTTTGAGGAGTTCTGCAGATGAAGTGTATGCAAGATCACACCTATTTAAAGAAACTCCTAAAATTCTGAGCACATGGGACTAAAGAACTACTTTGCTAAGAAGCAGGAAAAAGTCCCAAAGATCCTTCAAGTAAAAAACGTAAGAAGCCTAGTAAATTATGCTGTTTCTAAACGTACTGTGAACTATCAGTAGATCAAAATTATACTTGAAATGACTGTGGAGTGCACACAATCTATAGAAATAGACAAGGAGACAATTTCAAATCTCAATATTTGAAAGGCAAGCAGGAATGCTTCCCTAACTTTTATTTCACAAACAGAATCCAAAACTCCAAAACCCTGAAAGACATCTCTTCCCAGCTATAGAGTGCTCTGTTAACAAACTAGTCACTCTAGCTGGATTTCCTTGTGTGTTTGGATACAGTTCCTATGCTCTCAGTGAAACTGCCTAAATATGTGGGCTTGTTTGAAAAAACCCACCAAACCAAAGAGCAGTGGGGTATTATTAGGAGGAGCATGTCCAGCAGATCAAGGGAGGTTCTCCTTCCCCTCTACTCTGCCGTGCTGAGACCTCATCTTGAATACTGTGTTCAGTTTTGGGCTCCCCAGTTTAAGAGGGACAAGGATCTGCTGGAGAGGGTCCAGCAGAGGGCTATGAGGATGATTAGGGGACAGGAGGGCATGGCTTATGAGGAGAGGCTGAGTGACCTGGGACTTTTTAGTCTGGAGAACAGAAGACTTAGAGGGGATTTGATAAATGTTTATAAGTATCTGAAGGCTGCCAGGAGCTGGGGGACAGGCTCTGCTCATTTGCTCCCAGGGATAGGACAAGGAGCAATGGGTGTAAGTTGCAACAAAAGAGGTTCTGCCTTAACACAAGGGGGAACTTCTTTACTGTAAGGGTCCCAGAGCACTGGAACACGCTGCCCAGAGAGGCTGTGGCGTCTCCTTCGCTGTAGACTTTTAAGGCCTGTCTGGATGTGTTCCTCTGTGATCTGTGTTAGATAGTACTGTCCTGCTCCGGCAGGGTGGTTGGACTCGATGATCACTTTGGGTCCCTTCCAACCCTTAACATCCTATGATCCTATGAAATCAGTATGCAAACAGTGTATTGCTTCAATATCACTACCAGGCTGTCCTGGATTCCAGATTTGATGTGTCATTAGAATTTATTTTCTCTGCATAGCATGTATATTGGGCTTAAATTATCTGTCAGCATAGGTAGATACTTCATGAGTAGGGAATTTTTACCTTTGTTCTCTGTGCTATGGGAAGTGTTAAATTCTATGATGAGATGGGGCATAGTTTGCCTTCCTGTCTTCCCACCTGATAACAAATGAAGCCATTTCTGTGCGTGCCTTTGTTTCTGTCATTTCAGAGTTCACAGCAAATTCAAAAAACTGAGAAAGGTGAAATATTTTGAGACATAATCTGCTGATTATCTTGACTAGCACCTTAATCAAGATACCTCTCCATTAATGAACCTGTACTGGGGAAAGAAAGAGAGGATCTGCAGAGAGTAGGGGGATATGAACCTTCTGTCCATGCCAACCAACCGATAGTTATTAGCTCACAAAGTTTCTGACCTGGGATTCAGAGGTCTTGGAGTCAGTGGTTTGGCTCTGTTTTCTGTGTCACCTCACACAAGTAATTTAATCACTACAAGTCCCTGTTCTGCATCAATAGAACTCATCCACAGTGTAAATTTCTCCCAGCCTGGACAACACATGAGATAAAAGCATTTATTCTCAGGATATTGAGGTCAGTGTCTCCCACAGGCCCTTTTTTCTTGTTTTTCTCCAACATAATTTGTTGTAGGCAATGCAGATAACTTCTCATCTGCTTTCAGTTTTAGTCTGGTTCAGAAGAGTTTTTTGACTTTTGTTTGTTTGATTGGTTGGTTGATTTCGTAGAGAGAGGATCTGATTTGTCATTTCTTTGTTTTAACTTATGCATTGATTCATTGCTTTCTTTCTCTTCTCTTTTCCTATTATTTCCTTCAGTGTGTTCATTAATTGCATGATCTGCCCCACTAAGCTGTGTTTCAGTGAATGCTGCTTCTCCACACCTATTTTCAACTACAGGAGAATTTGTCTTCTATTTCTATTCTACAGTCTTGCTGACTAAATAGTTTCTGTCTTCCAGATCAGCTGAACCTGATGCATACATCTTCAGTAAAACAGTCCAAAACTGAACACGGCATTTGAGGTGCAGTCTCACAAGTGCTGATTACGGAGGGTATGATCACTTTTCTGGTCTGACTGTGAATACTATTTTGAGACAAGCCAAGATGCTGCTGTCCTGTTTGGCCACTGGGCTCACTGTTGGCTTGTATTCAGCCAGTTGTCAATCAACACCCACAGGTCCCTTTCTTCTGGGCAGCATTCCAGCCTCTCTCCTTTTCAAGCCTGTAGTGTTGCATGGGGTTGGTGTCACCCAAGTGCAGGACTCAGCACTTCTCCTGGCTGAATCTCATACAACTGATTTGGCCCATTGATCCAGCCTGTACTTAGCCCTCTGTAGAGCCTTTCTGCCTTCAAGCAGACCAACACTCCCTTCAAACTTGTTTGTAAACTTACTGAGGGTACACTTGATCCTCTCATCCAGATCATTTATAAAGACATTAAACAGAACAAACCTCTGTTCTGAGCCCTGAGGAACAGCATTTGTGACTGGCCACCAACTAGATTATCTCCATTCATCACACATCTTTGGGTTTAACCACCCAGCCAGTTTTTGATTCATGAAATTAATATTCTATGTCTCCCTACTATCATCTAGTTGTATTTTCAGCATAAATTTTTGCTCTCTAAGGTACAATAGAACACAGCTTTAATGATGAGGGAAGTGTTTGCATGGCTATTTCAAGATTTCTTCTTTATGACTATGATGGTGCATAGATTATCAGAACATACTGCTGCATGATGGTTTTTGTAAATTTAAAATTTCTTTGTAGTCTCAGATCTCAGTGTGAGTGAAAGACAAAGGGGATATTACCATGTAACAAAGGAAATTCAAAGTGAAACCCTACCTTGAAAAATTTCCACTAGCAAATCTCCCAAGATATATTTTCCTTGCATTTTTCCTGTCAGGTAGTCAAATTTCCAGTCCTCAATTTTTGCTGAAGCTTATGGGAGAATCACAGGGAAACTCAAAGGACTTGAAGTCAATCTAAGGGGCTTGAGTATTCCTTCTCATGCCCATCTGGATTTGCTTTCAGAGGGGGTGCAGACATAAGTCATCTTCTCTTGTAAGAAAGGACTGATGCATTTGTGCTCTTACATGTACATTCTTCTGACGCCCTGCAGTTTGCACATACTCTTTGTTCCTTCAGTACAGAGAAGCTGTAGCTCTCAACGTGCTTCACTGCCAGCCAGACCTCTGTAATAAAGTCTTTGCCTTGGCCAGTGCAGCCTTCAGAAATATAGTCTCTGAGCTAAATGGCAAAAGGATAATCACAGTCACATGCTTATCCTTGAAAAATCACTTATCGCAGGCTTATCATGCAAATCACTTGGAAAAAAAACATTTTCTGCAGAGAAGGCTGTGACTTGAGGTTTATAGTACTTCTTGATAAAAGTTTTGAAGGTTTGTAAGGTCATGTAGGCATGAAGTGGTGCACATGTGAAGAATGGACAGTAGGAAGAATACCATTTCCATGCTTAGCACCTTACTGCTAGGGATTCTAGAGTTCATACACTGAAAGCGCACTTCAGTCTCTGACATCCATCGTGGGGTCTCCATCTCTAATGAAGAGTCCCTTCAGGCAATATTTAATTAGGTAGTACAGTAATTTTGTGATCAAGATATAAATTCATTGCAGACTAGATTGCGACTGACAAACTCATTTCACCTATGACCTAAACTGAATGTGAACTCAGCTCTTCTCAGGTAGGAAGCTGATGTATAAAATAATTTTCAGCTCATTGCCAGGGGATTTAGAGTGCATGTTTTAATGTGGTTTAATCTGGGATTTAAACCTGAAACCAGTTACTTGGAGGACTAAACCCAGAATATACAAATAAAGCATACTTTCTCTTTTTGATTATTTTTTCCTTTTTATTTTTCACAGGATTTTAGTGCTACCAAAACAGTGGGTTTTTTTCCACAGTTAATTTTTATTTTAGCATTGAAGTGTATGGATGTGATATTTATCAGAAATACGTCTATATATGATGTTCTTGGCTATACCTTAAAACTACAAAACCTAGAACAGTGCTCACAAAATGCATGTTTTACTAATGAGAAAAACCTTTGCACAGCTGAGAAAGATACTTTCCATAAAATGGAACACAGAGAGCTCTGATGACAGACGTTGGCCAATACAAGTTTAAGAACAGTCCCTAAAAGAGTGCAGAGAGTGCAGCTGGAAGAGACAAGAATGATCGTCTCAGACTTTTTAATATGTTGCAATTAAGCAAAACAAAAATCACATTTTTGCTATGCATTAGCAGATTTTAATAATCATTAAAGTTCTGTCTTCCCCAACAGAAGTGAAGGATTTGCTAGCTTCATGCCTGAGTGAACAAAGACCTTTCAAGAACGTTTCCCTGCTGTCCTGTAAGTTTATTGTAGTAATAGATATTCCCATTGATCACTGTTTGCTTTACTTTTTTTCACTGCATATTTAAAACTGACATATATTTGAATACTTACCATTACACAGTCAGTAGTGCTATTAATTTAATAGGTCAGACAATCATTATATTTCACTAGAATGCTGAGTTTTAATTCATTTAACATTTTAATCTTCCATCAGCTTTTTTTTTTTTCCTTTAAGAGGATTTCAGTGCATATACAGGATTTGTATAAATCTGTGCAGTAAATTCATTCTTTTAACAGTTTTATTCTTTCATCAGAAATTCATTTAAATGGATTCTCCTATATATCACATTCACTGCCAGTGTGGCTTTAGGTCAGGCTGTAATTGATGCAAAAGCAATGAGGTATTAGAAGAGAAAGGAAATAGCTGAAATTGGAAAGGGTTCAAAAAGCATGCCATTGTAAGGCCATGACATTCTTCAGATATCATGGGGGTGGGTTGTGGACCACTAATAACCCATTTTGGTCCAAAGCCTGGAAGAATTGCTAATTCCAGGTCAGAGTCTGTGCTAACAGGGATGAGTTGCCTTTACAGCTTGACAGGATGAATCAACTCAAGGATCATATATCGGGGTATAAGTAAGGTCTCCTCTATTGCGATAAATAAGTCTGAATCAATCTAAATGAGCGTGCTGGTTTGAGGGTAGCTGGAATATTTGGGTGAGAAATTAGATTACAGGCTGTCAAAAGGAAACAGTGGTGATGTCTACTTCGCTCATAGGCTTGCTGAGATGTATAAAAACAAGAACACAAAACACAGATAACACAGTAGCTCTCTGTTGCAGCTGGTGCTTGTACTTTTCTCCCTAACCTGCTTTCCTGTGTATCTAATCCTTTTGCTTTCTAACTCCTCCTGGCCAATCCTCCAAACTCACCTTGCACATAAGGCAAAGTCTGGGATAAGGTAGAGGGGTGGAAAGAGGGTGGAAGGGTGGTTGGGAGCCCCTCTTGTGGACTCTGGTTTCTAGGAGGGCTGTTATGTTTCTTTATTGCTTTTAACTTTAGGTTTTAGAGAGACAGAAATTTTCGAAGTGGCTTGCAAGCAGCTACCAAGAACAGTGTTGAGTGAGCACTATGATGCTGGCTAGCTTTTGAGCCACAGTTAGTAGGTGACAAAAAACTCTGCTTTGACAGAATGCTGTGGGTAGGACTAGGCTGCTAAACATTTCACTCTTGAGACTGTTTTCATCTGGGCCACAGCTGGTATCTTGGGTTAAGGCTCAGCTCACCCTTCACTTTAGAGTTAGGGTTAGAGTTAGGAGAGTGACAAAGCCTATACTCCCCCATTAGAATATGGTTGCAAAAAAGTTATTGAGAAGGGATATGTTCCCAAAATATTTATATTCTGGGCCACTGCTCTTCATCCTTAGCTGAAGCTTACTCCATATCAACCAGTTACCATTATAATTTGGCACAGGGCTTGAAGAGGCAAATCTTGGGACTCTAGGTGGAGGCTGCAAGAGGGCTGCCAAGGGAAGGAGCAGGCTACAAAAATATTTCTTCTGTAATGTTTTCATCTCAGACATGACTTGGGCTCCCAGGCTGTGGCTCAGAGCACAACATATCTTAAGTTTATGGTTTAAAATACAGTGAAGACTAGATTTAGTGTTAGGAGAGAGATAATGGCTACATCTCTAGCTGTAGTAAGGGATGGCAAGAGGAGCACAACAACTTCTCTCCTGACAGGTTTGTTATCTGGATGATGTCTTCTGAGTGTGGGCCAAGTCTCATCTCATTCTGGTAGTTAGGTTTAAGCTGGGAGAGAGACAGTCGGCCCTTCCTTCACTCAACCTGATAATCAGTTTTTCATTTTCCTTTCTACAAAGATGGAATATCTTTCCATTGCATTCGAAGTTAAACCCTCAAGCTGGTGAGGTAGCTCAGTATGCCCAACATCAAAAAAGAGTTAGTTCCTTCAGCTTGCTGCAGTCAATTTACTTTTGATAGCCGAGAAATTTGACTTTTATAATGAGGCATAAATTACAGGAAAAGGTTGTCTATAATGGACTTCAGCAGAGCTAGTAGCGAGAGTGCAACAATTCATATTGTCTAGATTTTATAATAGAGAGCTGTTCAGTAATGGACATACTCTTCTTGGAGCAAGAGAAAAACTTAGGACAGCCAAGTAGTCCTTACACAGCTTGTAAGTTTAAAAGCTGCTGTTGTCTCATTATGGTCCATTGTTGTTCTCGGGTTGCACTTGGCGTGATAAACATATAGATACATATATAGATAGATAGATATGTATTGATATATGTTGATATATATAAGAATGTATATATTCATAGAATCATAGAATTAACCAGGTTGGAAGAGACTTCCAAGATCATCCAGTCCAACCTAGCACCCAGCCCTAGCCAGTCAACCAGACCATGGCACTAAGTGCCTCATCCAGTCTTTTCTTGAACACCCCCAGGGACAGTGACTCCACCACCTCCCTGGGCAGCCCATTCCAATGGCAAATCACTGCCTCTGTCAAGAACTTCCTCCTAACATCCAGCCTATACTTTCCCTTGAGACTGTGTCCCCTTGTTCTATTGCTACTTGTCTGGGAGAAGAGACCAACCTCCATCTGGCTACAGCCTCCTTTCAGATAGTTGTAGGCAGCAATGAGGTCTGCCCTGAGCCTCCTCTTCTCCAGGCTAAACAACCCCAGCTCCCTCAGCCTCTCCTCATAGGGTTTGTGTTCCAGGCCCCTCACCAGCTTTGTCGCCCTTCTCTGGACATGTTCCAGCACCTCAACATCTCTCTTGAACTGACAGTCCCAGAAATGGACACAGTACTCAAGGTGTGGCCTGAGCCAGGAGGCCATCTGAAAACAGAAAGATGGGGTGAAGTGCAGCATGCCTGAAACTGCTGCAGTGTGTCTTACTGCTCAGTACCCTGAGCTACATGTTTGTTAAATTGAATTATACCTTTAAATTAATTCAGTTGAATGTGAGACGAATGAATTATAAATAATTCTCAGTGAGGCTATAAATATGGCTTGACAGAACCTACCCACCACAAGTAGGAAAAGCCTATAAAAATGTATTTGCTTGTTTACATATCACTCCCTTGTGGTGGATTAGCAAGCAGAAAGAAGCCTAAAACCACAGGGGGAAGGTTTTAAATAGGATGATGCAGACATTAGTGAATGATTAACAGTAATTTCACAAAGGTGGAGGGTAAGCTGCTCATTTTGCAGAATCTCACAAATGTGTTTTGAACGATTAACTAAATTTGCTCAGGAGAAGTTTAATTAAGGCCACCACCCATTAACCACAATTATGTAACTCGGTGTATAGTGTGGCTATACAAGCTGTATGGAAAGCACAGTATTAACCACTGTGAAGGTGTTCAAAGGTTCTTGGGCCTGTTGGAGCTAGCTACCCACTTGACACCTCATGTCCAAAAAAGAGAGGGAGTCACTCAGAGAACATTACACAGTTCCCCTGAAAGCCCTATGGTAAGCTCTGACAGAGCCATCGTAATAGAGTGCATATACATATACAGTGTTCATATGCAGTCAGACCTGTGGGCCAATGCATGAGTGAATAGGGTCAACTCCCTCTCCCCTTTGGTGAAATGATGGATGGTGCTTTCAGCAGTCTTGACAGCTCTACAAAGCTGCAAAAAACAGACTGGGTCTTGTTTCTGCAAGCAAACTCAAGACAGGGAATGAATGGAGCTCTCTTGTATCCTCCTTTGCTCCTGCTTCCTGTAACACCCCAACCTTCTCCTGCCTTCTTGTTGCTTTTGCTCTTTATCAGGCTGGATGTAATCTGTCTCTGGGAGGTTACACTCATATTTTCAAAAGCTGCTTACTCTTTTTTATGGGCAGTATTGTTTGGGCACAGTTGGACACACTCATGAGAACCAGTGACATGTGTTAGTTGCTTTCTTTTCCTTGTCAGTGGGAGGTAAAAAGACTAGTGCCCATAACTTACGATCAGAGCTGATTAGAGAACAAGTGTTTAATTGCAAGCACTTTGAGAGGAAACACATTTCCTTTTGAAAAAGAACAAAAAAATCTTTCCTTGGTTTTATCAAAATCCTCTTGCCTGTCATTTTACTCTGTTGTAAAACATTCTACCAGCTTTTCATGTGGTACATTGTGGTTTTACCACAAGACTTTGGTTGCTTGCATCCTAAGCTCCAGTGAAAAGGTGTTGATTGTCAGACAATGTTAGGTCAGGTAAATCTCTGATGGTTGTTGAATGCAGCTCTTCCTTCTAGACAGTTCCGTGAATATTATTAAAAATTTAGTAGGAAATATGGTACACTTACATGCCATACATAATTATATATATGTTAAACACTCAATTATTCATATTCTTTACTATTAGAAAGACACCAACATCCTGTCAGTATTTCTGTGGCTTCACAGAAAGAGATAAAGATGTCTTATAGAAAAAGTTCCTCCTGTGACTGAGCTCTCCTGATGTTTTTATGTTTAAATCATGCCATTGTTCTCCAGTCACTGGCTTGTTGCTCCATAGAATCATATCATAGAATCAACCATGTTGGAAGAGACCTCCAAGATCATCCAGTCCAACCTAGCACCGAGCCCTATCCAGTCAATTAGACCATGGCAATAAAAGCCTCATCCAGTCTTTTCTTCAACACCTCCAGGTATGGCAAAACTCCACCACGTCCCTGGGCAGCCCATTCCAATGGCAAATCACTCTCTCTGTCAAGAGCTTTCTTCTAATATCCAGCCTGTACCTCCCCTGGCACAACCTGAGACTGTGTCCCCTTGTTCTGTTGCTGGTTGCCTGGGAGAAGAGGCCAACCCCCACCTGGCTACAGCCTCCCTTCAGGTAGTCGTAGACAGCAATGAGGTCTGCCCTGAGCCTCCTCTTCTGCAGGCTGCACACCCCCAGCTCCCTCAGCCTCTCCTCACAGGGCTGTGCTCCAGGCACCTCCCCAGCTTTGTCGCCCTCCTCTGGACACGTTCCAGTACCTCAACATCTCTCTTGAATTGAGGAGCCCAGAACTGGACACAGGACTCAAGGTGTGGCCTGACCAGTGCTGAGTACAGGGGAAGAATAACCTCCCTTGTCCTACTGACCACACTGTTCCTGATACAGGAACATGATATACTTTGAATATTTTGGATATACTTTATTTGCATCTCTAGTGGTTTAAGCAGCTAACCCTTGACAGCATCTCTCCCATATTATGTTTGCAGAGTCCTAGAGCTATTTAAGTAGTAACTCCATATGTCTCAGAAATCTGAGCAGTACTTCATAAGCTGTTTATATGAATTCTCAGATCCAAAATATCTCAATTGCCTTGTTTACAAAAATTCCCACCCTAACATACAGATTCACTAAAAGACTGTTACTGTTCCATTAAGAAAACCATAGTTACATTTGTGTTCTTCTCTATATTTGTATCCAAGTCCCAAACTTAATTTCTACTACAGTTATAAATTGCTTTCCATTTGTATAGTTCTAAACAGTTACTGCATACAGCAGTACAGTACACAACAGCTAATCAAGTAGCATCATTGTCACAAAAAAAGTAAACCAAACCAGGACAGGAAATCATGAGTCATCTTTGCATCAGGTCATTAAGAGTGTTCAGATCAATCTGCTTGCATGCTTTCTTTATCCTAACAGCACACTGAATATTCATAACTCACCTTCTTCTATAAGTGTCTTAAATAAAGGACTAATGATGTCAGGACAGCTTGATTTGGCATTTGTGAAACTTGCTATGATCTACCTGCAACCAATTGCAGGAGCAGCTGAAAGAGAACATTTTCAGACTGCTTCATTTTCTGTTATCAGAAAAATCTGTCAACCTTAGCTGGAAGGCCTTAGCAGTTACCCTGCTTCAAGGAGACCTCTACAAAGTGTCACGCCCTTGGGAAGCATCTGTTGTTTAATTTTATGAAATGATTTTGAGATTAAACTGCAGAAGGGTAGGCAGGTCCTCCTCCACCTTTTTCTGATTCCCCCTCCTGTTCTTTAGAGTCCCTGGGGGTGCACAGGCAGCTGAATGCTGTTTCTGGGGATTGGACCTATGCAGGAGGCAGAGGCAGGCTGCCACCTGAATTCCCAGCAGGACATAGGGACAAGCATGAGGAGGGGGGAAGCAGGCTGTTGCCAGCCGCTCCTCCTATTCTCTGACCTTCTCAGGCTCAAGGTAAATCATTCTCTTGCCTCTTGAGGCGTCAGCTTTGAAGTGAGCTTTTCTTCCCTCCTGGAGGCAGGTTTTAGATCCCCTCCCTACTTCTCCTGCATGATCCCTTGGATTACTGTCAATATTGATAACATCACACTAGACACCCAAAAGGACAAACTTAAGACCATGTAAACGCCTTACATTCAGGTATTTCTGTTTTTTCAAGAGCTTTCTGAAACTTCCATCTCTCTAGTAGTATATCTGTGCCACTTCATTGCCCTTCCAACAATATGCAACTATGATTTATCCACAAGGCCTGTTCTTCCATCCCTTCCACACTGTCTGCAACTCTGTGTGCCACTTTTGACACTGGTGAGCACAAATCCAGGTTTGCACACTGAGGTGCTCTTTGCTCCCCACCCACCCCACACTGGAGGAGCAGATGGTGTGGACAGAGTGATGAAGATAGAGCCTGCTACTTAGCAATCCCAGCATCCAGTGTGTGGCAATGAAGACCTAGAGAAAATAAAATGAAGAGGAGTTTCTTACTGGTATATGCAGCATCAAGCAGCTCTGTTTCAGTGTCAGCAGCCTATTCTGGGTAACCTTCCCCCACCCTGAATTCAGAAGATTCAGCTCAAGTTTGACAACTGGTAGTTTTAGAAGCAATTGTCAAGTCTCAGAGAAAGTGCTGAACTGCCATAATCTGATTGTGAGGTGACAGATGTTTGTTCAGATGGATTTAGGTCATCAGGTGGAATGGGCTATATTCTGCAAGTTAGTCCCAGGACTTAAGACAGGTGCTAAGATGGTGTTTAGACATTCAAGGGTTACAGAGGAACTCTTTCTCTGGCAGAATATTTTGATGATTTGTGGCAGTCTCAGATGCTGCACTGTGGCTGCTGATTCTTCAAAGTATCTGCTGCCTCCTGTAAGTATAATCTCAATTTTGTGAAGGTTTAACATTAACCAGCTGTTCTACAACCACATGGTGACCTGAGCAAGACACTGAACCAACTGGATTTCTGTAATGTTATCAAATGTGGACTTTCATGTGGATGAAGAAAAATGCAAGATAAAGAAATTTATTGAATCAGCCTCTCTCTCTGTATTCACTTCCAGTCTTGGGGCAGCTGTTTATGCTCAGCCTCTGAACTGAGTCAGTCAATTTACTCAGACAGTAAATCAGTCCCTTTATCCATAATGATTAGATGGCAGCAAAACTCACATCTGATAAAACGTGGAAAAAGCCAATACAAAACTTAAGCTTTCCATACAGAGAAAGTAATGAACCCTAACCATGACTGAATAGGTTAATGGCAAAACTGTACCAAGTAAATGTGTTCTGCAATATGAAAGCAGAATCAAAAAACATTATTTATAAGCAATAGCATATTTAAGGTGCAATAAAAAGAGAGCCTCAAGCCATGTTTGTCAGAAACTATCCCTGTCTCATAATTGACAAAAGATTACAACTGAGTTCAATCTTAACACTTTGCATTTCAGATTTTCTGTAAACAAAGCGATTAGTTTGGCTTAACTCTGGATTCCAGGCAACCTGTATGAAAGGTCTAAGTCACTCAAAACTGCCATCCAGCTCTTAAATTCAGCAGTTTCACCTGACCTGCCTTCCTTAAGCATTTATTTTTAAACAAAGATTAACAAGTACACTGTGGAGTAAAATTATCTCAGCTTTGAAAATACGAAATTGCATCTGAAGCAGTGCTTCAGTATGTAGTAATTTACTATGGTAGCTCTGAAGCACAGATGGGAGAGCATACAAAGAGGATTAAACTGCTTTCCATATCCTAAACTTTATCAGGGATAACACAGAAAACTGTGTTATTCATTACTGCCTGGAGAGTTCTTAAGTGTTAACAATTTATCTAGCTGATACATAAGAAAAGCTAAGAAGCTGGGTTGTTTGTTTTTTTTTTTTCATTAGCAGTAACAGACTGCAACTAAAGTGAAAGTCAAAATTGCATTGCAAGAGTTTTATTCACATGCCCAACAGAGGAAATTAATTGCTTCACCTGGAAATATTGATCATAGTACATCTAAGCCAAAATCTAAGTACATGGACCCAAGAAATGCACTGCTGAAAAAAAAAAAATCTATTTCCCTGACTTTATTTCTAAAAGGCCTATTTTTGTGGCATTACAAATAAAGATTAATGAGAAGCTGCTTGTGATACTTTGTGTCATACGAGGTTCATGTTCATACACTGTGCTTTGCATCTCCAAATCAAAATGTTTTAGGATTAAATTCAGAACCTATTAAAACCAAAAGAAATGCCCTCATTATCATTTAGCAGACTTTGGATCAGGTCTATCCAAAGATTTCAGCTGACAATACCAATACATGCAGGGGATTACAGCCAATGTCTCATTATCCCTTGTAATTATTTTCCCCTCATGTTTGTTTTCACTTGCATGCCTTGGTATTTTTCCTAGACACTTTTGCTTAAGCTGTGTGCTTGGGTTTAACAGAGCTTTGTCAACAAATTACTTCTTCAATGATTTTTGAGTTTCTAGACACCCAAAGTTGTGAGGCTCAGGTGGCAGGTTTACTGTGATTTTCTGTAAACCAGATGATATCATAGAGTTCTTGTTCAATTTGTGAATAAACCCATCAATATAACATTAATTTGAATAAGAGAGAGAGCAGCAGATCTATGCTTGCAGGTTTTCTAAGCATGATTTTAAACCAATTTATGGAATCCAGTATTTATATATGCATACATTATATACTTCTCTGCATCAAAAGTATACATTTCATACCAAAGCTGGTAAATTGATATAAAGAAAAAAAATCCATACGATTTCTTTGTCAGTTCCATTAGGATTTCTGCATGAAGGCCTGGTCCTCTCATAGACAGCTGCACTGAATTACTCTGCTACATGGTATTTCTGTCTGTTTCCACTGCAAGAGTTTGCTACACATCTGTTTCTCATCTGTTTAACTTTGTTCTCATTGGCTTTTTGTAGGCTGCTCCACAGCTTATCATCCACTACTAGGATTCATATTTAAAAAACAAAAGAACCCAACAAACAAACAAAACCCAGCAGGTATCATGCAAGCAGTTTGGAAATGGGAAAATATCCCTGGAATGCTTAAGATCACATGAGCAGGCATATGGCTCAGTATACTGAGATGTTTAGAGAAGAACAGATGAGTATCCAATCCCCCTTTTATTCAACTCAACTGTATGTGATTATACTGCATAGAGATGTGAAATAGAGGTTCTGAGTAAGGAGAAAGTCTCTCACCTGGTGGCTGGAGAGGTCACACAGAGGAGAAGAACAGAAACCAAGAAGAAAATTTGAACCCTAATCCTCACAGTGAGAAAGGACGCTGCAATCTCTGGGCTACAATTGGTGAGCTGACAGATAAAAGGTAGCAAGAGGGAAAAGCCCTGTTCACTCCTTCGCCCTTACTCTCTACTGAACTTGTTTGGTAAGTTTCTTTGGAGGAAAACAGATTAATCACAGAGGCAACAAAGGAACATGAATGCATAAATTACAGATCCTGATTTAACTTAAATGTAGCATAGCTGATTAGCTACTCAGTATTGTCAAGATTTCTACAGTCTCTGGATTCCTTCACAGACAAACCTTACATTTCTAAATATCTTTAAGAGTGAAGAAGAAACTAAAGATTTGAAGAGTATATTGGATTCAGACAACCCATCATCACAGACTGCAAGTAAAAGGTATATGATTATTTAGTGATACAAACAATAGCTTCAACTGTATGATGAGAATAGTAGAACAGTCCTTGTCATAGGAATGTTCAAAGGATAACTGTACCAAAGACTGTTAAGTTTGAGATCTGATAATAATGGTACTGTGTGAGTGCCTGTGATGAAGGTGGGGATGTATGTCTAGCAGAGTCAGCTTTGAAGTCCTGCCTATGCACTACACTGGGTTAAAACTGCTTCTAGCAGTTTGTAGGACCAAACTAATCTGTGTCTGACTCGCTAAGCTGTTCCTGGTGGACATTTGAAACTTATTTATGGACATTAATTTCTGCATACAGCAGTGTTTTATGTGTTATTAGGGTAACAGGTTGTTGAACCACATGTGGATTCAATAGAGATAGAGTAAATCATAGCTGTTCCATGGTTATCCAGGATTAAAAAAAAAAGAGTCATCTCTGCCACTGACTCCTACTTTGAAGAATTTGAGTGAAATAAGAGCAGGGAGAGTCACAGGGGGATGGGTCACTCTTTGATGTACAAGTCTTTGAACTATAACTGCATCTGTTGTCTATACCTTCTTTTTTTTTCTTTCTCCCAGATCTCTGGAGGCTAGTCTTCTTCAAGAACTGTCCTGATTATGCCTTTTTCTCATGAGTTAAAAGAAGTTAGCCTGTCCAGGCAGAAGTTCCTATGCAAATGCAGAAATACTGCTGTGCAGTTTCCCCTCTGTCTCCCCTTTCAATCCATCTATAACTCACTAAATTCATATTAATTGTCCTGTTCTACCTAAAGCACAACACTGAAATTTCCTTCACAGCAGTCTGGGGGTTTGTCTCTATTTTATTTTTAAATGCATATTCCAGTTTTCAAGTTAACCATGATAGGCTTTTGGTGAGTGCTAAACTGGGAAAGTGGAGGGGGAGGGGTATGGTTATGAGAAAGGTTACCTACTCAGCCTTGAACAAAGTTTCAGGAACTGCCCTTTTCAAGCATCCTCTTTAACTAAGATGAACTTCAGTGAGTGATAATATCCAGTTACTAACTCTGAGACAATTTGGCAGTCAGAGTTACCATGAGGACTCAGCTACAGCCAGCAAGGCTGATCTCCACAGAAAAGAGTATGTGCTGGTATACTGCCAACGTTATTTTAGGGCTGCAGATGGTATCTGCATTTCCTTCTGTATAAGCTTGGGTTTAATGCAACTGGTGCAGGCAGTATGTAGCTGATGCAATGTTTTACTGACATGTGATAGTCAAATTTAAATTCTATTTCCCTGACTATTTTAGGACAAGCTGATACACCATGTGTTGTTCCTACGACATGTCCCGATACCAGTGCACAGACTTCTTCCCCTTAACACCAACCTCTTCTGCGTATTTGCTTACAGTAATAAAACTCAGTAACAACAGCTATAGATCAGCGTGCTGCTTTGACGCTAATTGAAATACTTTGCTCAGAGAAAAGACATCCTTAGCTGTGAGAAGAAAGAAAAAACAACATGTGCCCTATGTCACCCATTCTTCTGCTGAGAAATGCAACTAGTCAAAATATAGGTAAGACACTCACTTCTCACACACTGCTCGGCTCTCACTGCTGGGCTGTGCCTTCTTTCTGGTGGTCTGGTCTCTGTGCTGCCTCTGCCTTAACTCTAATCTGATCTAACTCTTTTTCCTCTAACCTCCTTGTCATCTTTCTTTTTTTGACATCTCACCTCAGATCTCCAGATTTACATGTGAGATATATGTGGATTGATCTGGTTATTTCTGAAGGGAGGGAAAGAGAGAGGGGGAAGGGGGATTGGGATGGGAGCCCTGCTGGGGACTCTGATTGTGTTTCTGTATTACTTCAAACTTGTATATAACTATATATTTGTGTATATATACTTGCATATTGTGCTAAGCTGTAAATATAGCTTAATTTTTTAACTTACAGCCAGCTGAATCTAGTCTGGGTGATTTTCTTAAGTGTGGGGAGGTGGGATAACTCCCAAACCATAACAATGAGGCATATTTTGCACCTGCTAAAGTCATGAATTTCGATAGGGCCTAAGTGTGCCACTATTTTTCTAGGCTCTCTGAGAGGTAAATAGTTTGTCTCTTACATGGCATGGTATGTAAAGAAAAGTGCTGTAACACATGGAGAGGCAGTAAGACAGTATAGCAGGGTCATGGATAGTCAAAATGAGGATGCTGTAAGCTGGAGGCTCTGAAGTCACATGCACAGGGATGTAAACAGCTCAGATTTCCACTGCAGAATTTGATGTATCCTTAAAAAAAAGAAAAGAAGAACTATTGCAAAAATAATCTGCATAGGTGTAACTGTCTGGTGACATTGGATGCCTGGCATCACTCAGATGAAGAATACAAAGTTTTGCTAACATCTACCAACTAAGGGCCTATCTAGAGTGACTTCCAAAGAACATGAAGGGTCTGTAAAACAGTGAGGTGGGAAAGAGTGTTCTGTGTAGCAGCATGTGTTTCTTGCTGTAACTTGTGGTTGATTCCAGCTCACGGCTGTATTTGCAGCCCTGAAGTGTTTAGACTGTTGTCTTTCAAGCAGATGATGTGCTTCCTGGATGTGTTGGTACTCATACTTCCAAAAATGTCTAGAACATCGGGGTTTATCACTGTATTTTACTAAATACTGATTGGAACATGAGTTTCACAATGTTAAAGAAAGGTTTTATTTGACACAATAGCAACTGTACAGGCTTTCATGTAGGACTGATACAGATGGCTGGTCTTCTGTGGTTGTATAAATAATTGTGTTTTCCCCAAGAAGATGGTTTTAAAAAGCCACTGAGTCTAACTTAGGATTAGTGTGGTCAAAATGTGATACTTGTACAGCAGAATTTATTTGGAATGGTTTGTGAAAGAACAGACTGTAGACAGAAGGTACGTATCTAAATCAGCTGAGGCTCCATGAAATATATAAAAACAGATTGAGGAATTTCTGAGTACCTAATTTGGATTTTTGAAACTTGAGCCTCACACAAACCTGATAAGAAAATTAAAATATAAGCCAAGGTCTCACCAATTAAATAGGTAGGCTTCAGTTCTTCTATGTGAGATGCTGCTGTGGCTTCACTGTCTTCCAGTCAGTTACTCTAGCAGGCTGTCCAGGGAGATTGTGTAGTCTCCTTCTCTGGAGAGATGCCAAACCCACCCTGACATTGTTGTCCTGGGTTGGACTTGATGATCTCCAGAGGTCCCTCCCAACTTCTGCCATTCTCTGCTTCTGTGATGTGCATGAGCGTGAGAGCAGAGACAGGACCCAAGGGCCTCAGTGTAGACTCCTGAGGGACAGAAAATACTTTTAATCTGATGTTGTATTTACAGATATAGACAGATGCAGTCTGAACTGGCTGGCTGGGAAGCAGCTCCACCCCCAGAAAGTTGTAGATAAGATGGTAGGATGGGCAGAAGAATACATTCTGCTCAGAGGCTACTCATCTAGGTGTGAGGGACTGTGTGAGCCATCTGGTTTGTTCTGTTTCACTTGGAGCTTGCTGCTGTCAGCAGCCATCTGTGGGTGTCTCCCAGAGGAAAGGCATGTGGGAACAAGAGTGGGCAAGGCAGCAGATGCAAGTTAGGTTACCAAGGCTGTATACAACTTAGTGTATAAACTGGGAGAGGAACTCTGGATTAAGTTGCCAGAAGTGTTCAGATCGATAGATGGATTCCTTTTAGCTTCATTTAGCTCTGGATCGGGATGCTCTAGGAATAAATAGATGACTGAATTCCTTGAGTTCTTACAAGCAGAAATGAAGAGGTAATCTTTCTTGCAGAGTGGATTGGAAAAAACTCTGCTGGCCTTTCAAAGTTCTGTTCTTAAATGCTCATGCAAAGCCTGGGTGGCCACAAACTTACAGGGCAGCATTGATTGTTTGGAGCTGTTTCAAGAAGGGTATGCTTAGTAAGTCTGTCATCTTGATATTAGAAAACAGCTGTTCAAAGTGAAAGGGAAGCAGGGTGATGGGTGGCTGAATGTTTGCAAAACAGGCTGGTCCTTTGAATTTCCCAATCCATTACATAACAAAAATGCATGAACTGTGTGGTTAAGAATACTAAGTAGCAAGTAGAAAAATCAATTCTGTTTAGTGAGGATTCAAATCCCCTTGAGGGTTTAAAATGTTGGTGTTTTTTTTTAAGTCCAAGGAGGTAGGGGGTGACATATTTTCTATAAATGCTTAGAATTACTAAGCACAGGGGATTTATTTAACCAGGAAACTTACATTATTGAGATTAGACATCTCGTTTTCAAGGTGCTCCTGGAAGATAATGACTCCTACACCCATAATTCACTGTAGACGTCCGTTTTGCCTGATAAAGCATAAATTGCCCTGACGATTGAAGTTAGCAGTTTCTAAATTGCAGTATGGTGCTAGATAGCAACAAAGAACATGTGGGCCAGATTCATGGAATCATAGAATGTCAGGGGCTGGAAGGGACCTCAAAAGATCATCTGGTCCAGCCCCCCTGCCACAGCAGCATCACCTAGAACAGATCACACTGGAATGCATTCAGACAGTTCTTGAATATCTTCAGAGAGGGATTGAGTGAGTTTTAGTAAAATTACAGATCTGAGGATTTGGCCTGCCCATTTAGGAACTGTATTTCCTCTGTGGAACACACATGCAGTTTCTCTTCTGATTAAAATATAACTGCTCTGGGAAAAAAAAGTGCCAATTTTCTGTGAGAAGGGAAAGAGCAATGTGATTATTTAGCCTAGAAGGAACGTTAGCTTCAAGGTATGGCTGAATGTTGCAAGGAATTACATGGGAAACACAATGTGCTTTTATGATGCTGTGATTGCATATGTTCAGTTAGCAGGAGAAGGCACAGGACATTCAGATTGTGCTCAAATTTTGCCAGTGACTTTAATAGGCCTTCCCTGGGATTCTGGAAACCATGGAGGCATTTTACTTGTCTGTGTTATTTTAGTTGCAGAATATTGGCTCTTGGTGTCTCTATTGGTTTGATTTTTCTGGGCTGAATTAAATGTTGTGACTATTTATGCTGAGTGAGCTTCACATAATCTTTAACTGAGCTAAACTCTGTTGCAAATTCTTACTGCAGAGGTGTAAATGCTGCTAAGTAGAATTGATCATTGCATCTGTAAAATTGTCTTAGGATCATAGGATGACAGGATGTTAGGGGTTGGAAGGGACCCAAAGAGATCATCGAGTCCAACCCCCCTGCTGGAGCAGGACATTACTATCTAACACAGATCACAGAGGAACACATCCAGACAGGCTTTGAAAGTCTCCAGAGAAGGAGACTCCACAACCTCCCTGGGGAGCCTGTTCCAGTGCTCTGGGACCCTTACAGTAAAGAAGTTCCTCCTTGTGTTGAGGCGAAACATCTTTTATTGCAACTTACACTCATTGCTCCTTGTCCTATCCCAGAGAGCAAGTGAGCAGAGCCTGTGCTCCCCACTCCTGGCAGCCTTCAGATACTTACATTTATCAAATCCCCTCTAAGTCTTCTGTTCTCCAGACTAAAAAGCCCCAGGACCCTCAGCCTCTCCTCATAAGCCATGTCCTTCTGTCCCCTAATCATCCTCATAGCCCTCTGCTGGACCCTCTCCAGCAGATCCCTGTTCCTCTTAAACTGGGGAGCCCAAAACTGAACACAGTATTCAAGATGAGGTCTCAGCAGAGCAGAGTAGAGGGGGAGGAGAACCTCCCTTGATGTCCTGGACACACTCCTCCTAATACACCCCAGGATCCCACTGGCCTTCTTGGCCACAAGGGCACATTGCTGTGCCATGGTTAATCCACCAGGACCCCCAGGTCTCTCTCCACAGGGCTGCTCTCCAGCAGATCACCTCCCAGCCTGTACTGGTGCAGTTTATTATTCCTCCCCAGATGCAGGACTCTGCACTTGTCCTTGTTGATCTCCATCTGGTTCCTCTGTGCCCAGCTCTCCAGTCTGCCCAGGTCTCTCTGGATGGCCACACAGCCTTCAGCTGCATCAGCCAAGCCTCTCAGCTTGGTGTCTTCTTGAAGGAGGAACAGAATACTACAGTTTGGCAGGGGTGAGGGGAATGGCGATGCTTTTTCCTTATGATTTTTAATTAGCTGCTGAACATAAAAGGAGGAAATGAAGAAGCTATGTCTAAATTGAAGGTGATTCTAAAAGAAAAAAAAATCAATAACGTTTAAAGAATCAGATTTTTAGTTAGTACCTCATGGGTTCTTTCCAAACTAATAAGTAGATGTAATTTAGAACCGGTGATTGGAGCATTTAATTCAGGAGTATCAAATTTTAGCAGTTCTGTCTTAGAGACACTACTGTCTTTGTGAGCTTGAAATGGACCTTTTTACCATCTGCAGTAGATGTCTTCAAAGAATGTTCACGACAGAAAATGTTAAACTTGTTTTATAATAGTTTCTTGCATTCAGACTCTGACTTCTCATAGAGCACTGGATCATGGGTTGTGGGTCAACTTGGAAGGCACTATGACTCCTTTGTCATCTGCCTTTCTGAAGTGAACAGAAAGAGGTGAAATCAGGCAGGGGTTTTATCCAGTGTGCTACCTACAAGGTTGCCTTCACACTAGAATATGTGCTGTATTGAGTAGGCACTTGCTGAAAGTAGGCATGCAGGCTCTTTTTCAGAGGAACAAGAGAGCCAAGAGGAAGGCTCTGACTTAATTTCTGAATCTCCCACTTACCTCTAGGCTAGCCAGTGAGACGTAGTAGCAGTGTACTATGTTTACCTAGAGCTCATGATAAGTAATGCTTCAGCTTTTTATGTGGAGTGAATAAAAAAATGTGACCACTTAGCATACAATTAGCTATGTATTTATGGTTAGTTATGTATTGAATACACTACAGAAAAAGCAGTAGCACTGTCGCTCTTAGTTTAAACCTGTATGAAGATGTTCAGGTGACAAGTGATCCTTACCTGTGATGGTTTGGGTGTTACCCACCCCCCCACACTTAAGAAAAATCACCCAGACTAGATTCAGTTGAGCTGGAAATTAAGAATGAAGCTTTATATTTACAACTTAGCACAATATACAAGCACAGATCTTTATAATATATACAGCTATATAAAAAAAATACCAATTAAAAAGTAATACAGAAACACAGCACCCCTCCCAGAAACCAGAGTCCCCAGGAGGGGCTCCCAACCACCCTTCCACCCTCTTCCCACCCCTCTACCTTACCCCAGACTTTGCTTTACGTTCAAGGTGAGTTTGGAGCGTTGACCGGGGGGGTTAGGAAGCAGAAGGATTAGTCACACAGACAACAGGTTAGAGAAGTGCAGCCCCAAAGACAGAGAGAGAGACTCTGTTATCTACGTTTGTGTTCTTGTTCTTACACATCTCAGCAAACCTATGAGTGAAGTAGACATCACCATTGTTTCCTTTTCACAGCCTATAATCTAATTCTTCTCACCAAAATATTCTAGCTAGGCTCAAACTAGCACATCACCAAAGAAGTATACGTACATTTTCATTAGGAACAGATGTGCTGTGGGAGGAATAAAAGAAGGGAGCAGAAAATAGAGGTAAGTACTACTTCCAGACTTACTATATACATCCAGGTTAATAACTACCAATATATTATTTTCCCTTTGCCCAGCAAACCAAAGAAATCTGTGCATTCCAAAAATCTGCTGGTGAGTTCTCCCAGTGACAGATGAAGCTACACCAGCAGATTGGCTATCAGGACTGGGAGCCTGGAGCCAAGGCTAAATTGTGAGTACTTGAATCATGGCTCGACCTTAACAGCTTTTATGTCTGGCTAGATTAGGGATTGCCACTTACTGTGAATACACAGCTGAAAGCTAGTCTCCTGTAAAGGCCAAGGATGCCCAGAGATCTCAGCTATAAATTCCATTCATTGTGCAAGAACAGAAGCCTCAATATATGAAAGCCTTGATTCTGGGCTGGTTTTTTTCTGTCTTAATGTATTCGAAATACTTGCAAGGTTGTAGAGCCCAAGCATGTAGAGTCATGTAACAGTGAAGAAACATAATTGAATGCTAACAGTCATGCAAAAGTAGAGCTACAAAGCAAAGGTTCAAGTGTTTCCTGTACCCTGAATTCTGCACCCTCATTACAGTGTGGAGTTGCTGCTCTTCTGGCATGCTGTTGCAGCTGCAAGTTGCTCTGTTTTTATCAGATAAAATTGACATAGATGTCACAACACAGATGTTACCTTCACATTTTTTTTTCTAGTTGGTTAACCATTTCTTCAAAAATTATTTCCCAAGCTCAAATTCTTTCCACAAACAGCTGTGATATCAAGGGGCATTGGAACTCTTGTTGGATATTTTATTTATATGATTCATCCTCATCAACCAATCATAAGCTGTTGCAACTTATTTTAATTATTATAGTAGGTGTTTCATAACAGTTAGTAATTTATGCACTAGATGTAACTGACACCTGATGGGAAGTGTCATCTTTAGTTCAGTTGTATCAGGGGACCTTACAGATGCCTGTATCAGTGAATTCATAGAATGGTTTAAGTTGGAAGGGACCTCAAGGATCATCCAGTTCCAACCCCCTGCCATAGGCAGGGACACCTCCCACTAGAACAGGTCGCTCAAGGCCTCATCCAACCTGGCCTTGAACACCTCCAGGGAGGAAGCATCCACAACCTCCCTGGGCAACCTGTGCCAGTGTCTCACCATCCTCACTGGAAAGAAACCTTCCTAACATCTAGTTAGGAAAGTTTAAAGTCATTGTCCTGTCATTACAAGACCTTGTAAATAGTCCCTCCCCAGCCTTCCTATAGGCCCCCTTCAGATACTGAAAGGCCACTATAAGGTCTCCTCAAAGCCTTCTCCAGGCTGCAGAGCCCCAACTCTCTCAGCCTGTCCTCATAGCAGAGGTGCTGCAGCCCTCTGATCATCTTTGTGGCCCTCCTCTGGACTCACTCTAACATTTCAATGTCCTTCTTGTGTTGGGGGCTCCAGAACCACACACAGTCCTCCAGGTGGGGTCTGACAGGAGCAGAGTAAAGCAGGAGAATCACCTCCCTTGCTCTGCTGGCCATGCTGCTCTTGCTGCAGCCCAGCACAAAGTTGCTGTCTGGGCTGCACATGCACACTGCTGGCTCATGTTGAGCTTTTCATCAACCCAGACTCCCAGGGCCTTTTTCTCAGGGCTGCTCTCCAGCCATTCACCACTCAGCCTGTATATGTGTTTGGGATTGCACCGACCCAGGTGCAAGCCCTTACACTTGGCTTTGTTGAATGTTGTGAGGTTGGCCTGGGCCCACCTCTCCAACCTGTCCCGGTCCCTCTGGATGGCATCCCTGCACTCTAGAGAGTCAACTGTGCCACACAGCTTGGTGTCATCTGCAAACTTGCTGAGGGTGCACTCGATTCCTCTGTCCATGTCACTGGCAAAGATGTTAAACAGCACTGGTCCCTGAGGGACACCACTTGTCACTGGTCTCCAGGTGGACATTGTGCAGTTGATCACCACTCTCTGCATGTGACCATCCAGCCAATTCCTTATCCAGTGAGTGCTCCACCCACCAAGTTCACGTTTTTTCCAGTTTGGTTACACTTTTCTGTTTCTCAGGTGGGTTGTTCGAACAGAGTATTTTAAACCTTAAACTGACCAATTGTATTGTCACTGCAATGCCTTCTCTATAGATATGCACAGAGAGCTGTTACAGCCTGCAACAAAAGGATGAATGCACTAGGATAAGAAATGACAGCAATTGAATACTGAAAGTCTGTCTTTCAGACTGGAGAAAGTTAAACATCTAGGACATGCACTCGGGAGGCATGGCCAGAGAGTGGTATGACTCTGGGATTCAGTCTCAAGCTTGGTATTTGCAAAAAGCCTGCCTCTGATTTTCCCAGTTTTAATTCAATGAGCCTAGCTCATTAGGTTTCAAGCCTGATGTGATGAATTGTGTCTGTCCAAACAGTGAAGTAAGAACAACTGAAACAAGAGTTGGCCCAATGCCCTAGAAAGTTTCTACATGAGCATTTTTCTCTCTTCACAAAAGATTGTCTTGTGCAGCTCTGTCTCTTTGCTTTCCTACGTAGTATGTGTATGTCTGTAACTGTAGATACAGGCTGCTTTTTATCTTTTAATTGGTTTTTCTTCTTAAATTGTCTTTTCTGTATGCCTACAACTATAGGCAAAATATAAACTGAAAAATACAGGCAAAATGGAACCCAAATATCTCAGTATAAGTTTTACTCTTTCTCAACTCCTTGGAGAAGACTGAGGTCTTATCAATGTGTGTAAATATCTGAGGAGTGGGTGTCAAGTGGATACAGCCAATCTCTTTTCAGTAGTTGGCAGCTATAAGGCAAGGAGCAACAGGTACAAACTGGGACACAGAAGGTTTCACCTCAACATGAGGAGAAACTTCTTTACAGTGAGGGTGATAGAGCACTGGAACAGGATGCCCAGAGAGGTTGTGGAGTCTCCTTTTCTGGATGCTTTCAAAATCCATCTGGATGAGTTCCCGTGTGAACTATCCTAGGTGATCCTACCTTGGCAAGGGGATTGGACTCTGATCTCTGGAGAGCTCTTTCAACCTCTAAAGTTCTGTGATTCTGTGATACTCTTACCTTGAGAATATGTGACATAAACTTCCTCCTAAAGGTTCCAAAGTAAAACGCATAGCAAAATCCCCTCGAAAACCTCAGCTCAAAATCAAGACAGTAAATCAATCTGAATGAAAAACACATCTTCCTGGGTTACTTTGGTGCTGTTTCACTATTATATCTTACCATTTTACTAGATCTTTAGTCTTTCTGGAGTTTTTCAGATAGCTATTACTATAAATAGGTATTATGGGGGGAAAAAAAAATCATTCCCCATAGCTGGGACAGAGTGCTTTTAATCATAGTACTTGGCACATGAGCTTTGTGCTGTCATTTCTGTTTTACCAGCTGAAGAGCCTGAAACATGGGAAGGATAGAGACTAGGTCCCTCACAAGGCAACTAGCCAAAGAAAGCCACAAAACAAATGCAACCCAGGCATCTGAAATGTCTGGTTTTGTATAATCACATTAGGAAAGAGTCATTAGGTTGTAATTGACAAAATCTGTTAGTGTTCCTCAAGTCTGTGGGAGAAGTAAATGAGAAGTCTCATTAATTGACTTCTAAATGGTAATCTTTTTCATTAAGATCTTCATAGCCATCCTGCTTTTCTAATATGTCTAGGTAATCTCAAACCAACTGAAGAGGAGGCTTGGGAAAAGCCATCCAAAAGCATTTTTATGTACTTTGGTGTAAATAGGAAGAAAGCAAACCAAAGATCCCTTTCTAAAAGCTTGAGTTGTATCTGTCTTCTGTTGTTTATAGGTGTATACTTGTGTGGGCCTCACTTGGATTTTGATCAGGGCTCATTCAGAAATTAATTCATGTTAAAGTTTCTTTATCCTGCCATTTTATATTTACAGACAAGCAGAATCAAACCGTAAAGTTACTAGAATAATCTTGACATTCACCAATATCAAGCTCTGGGACCAAGGAAAGGACATCAAGCTCTTGGTCACAAAAAGACACTGCCTTTCCATTTCTGGTCAATTTCAGTTTCTCTCTTTGGTAGCAACTGCTGTTTGTTCATGTAACTAAATACAGCATTCACATAAATGATGGGTTGGGAGGAAAACAGTCTAATTTCAGGAAACTCACAACTCAAATCAATTTCAGACTCACAGTGCTTTTGGATCTATTTCCTCCTCTGACAGTTTTACTCCACTGAGGATGATGGAATTTTGCTGATTTGCAACAGGTAGAGACCTGAGCACCCACCCTGGTGAAGTAGGATTCAGGGAGGAGAATCAGATGGAGGACATCACAATAAATGAGGAAGTGGCCACTGACCTTCTGTGCCACCTTCTGCGTACACAGGTCTGTGGGGTCGGATGGGCTGCACCCAAGGGTGCTGATGGAATGGCAGATGTGCTTGCCAAGCCACTTTCCATTATTTACCAGAAGTCCTGGCCAGCTGGGGAGCTGCCAATGGACTGAAGGGTAGCAACTGTGATGCCTACCTAGAACGGCAGAAAGGATGATCTGGGAAACTATAGACCTATCAGTCTGACCTCGGTACCAGAGCAGGTCATGGAGCAGGTAATCTCAAATGCCATCATATGTCATATAGACAACAACCAGGGTATCAGGCCAAGTCAACATGGGTTTATGAGGGGCATGTCCTGCCTGATCAACCTGATCTTCTTCTATGACAAGATCACCTGGCTACTGGATGAGGGAAAGGCTGTTGATGTTGTATTCCTAGGATTTTGAAAAGCCTTTGATACTGTTTGCCACAAAATTATTGTAGACAAATGGCCTACTCATGGCTTGGCTGAGCACACTTTCTCCTGGATAAAGCACTGGCTGGACAGGAGAGCCCAGAGAGTGGTGGTCAATGGAGTTAAATCCAGTTAGTGGTCAGTCACTAGTGGTGTTCCTCAGGGATCTGTGTTGGGACCACTTCTTTTTAACATCTTCATTGCTGACCTTGATTCAAGCATAGAGAGTGTCATCAGTAAGTTTGTAGATGACACTGCCGAGTTGGGTGGCAGTGTTGATTTGAATGAGGGTAGAGAGGCTCTTCAGAGGGACTTGGATAAGCTATATCAATGGGCCAACGTTAATGGGATGAATTTCAACAAGTCAAATGCCAGGTCCTGCCCTTAGGTCACAACAATCTCAAGCAATGCTACAGGCTTGGGGCAGTGTGGCTGGAGAGCTTCCTGGCAGAAAGGGATCTGGGGGTTTTAATAGACTGGCGAATGAATATGAGCCAACAGTGTGCCCAGGCGGCCAAGAAGGCCAATGGCATCCTGGCTTGTATTGAAAGTACTGTGGGCAGCAGGAGCAGGGAGGTGATTGTCCCCTTGGACTTGGCTTTGGTGAGGACACACCTTGAGTATTGTGTTCAATACACAATGCAATACAAGAGGGATGTGGAGGTTCAGGAGCAGATCCAGAGGAGGGCAATGAAGCTGGGGAAGGGCCTAGAGAGTAAATATTATGAGGAGCAACTGAGGGAGCTGGGGATGGTTAGTTTGAGGAAGAGAAGGCTGAAGGGAGACCTCATTACTGTCTACAGCTACCTGAAGGGACATTGTGGAAAGGTTGCTGCTAGTCTCTTCTTACAGGTAATTGGAGACAGAACAAGGGGGAATGGCCTCCAGCTGAGGCTGGGCAGGTTTAGATTGGTCATTAAGAAAAAGTTTTTCACAGAGAGAGTGGTCAGGGACTGGAATGAGCTGCCCAGGGAGTTGGTTGAGTTACCCACTCTGGATGTGTTTAAGGGTCATTTGGATGTGGTTGCTTAGGGATATGGTTTAAGGTGAATCTTGTAGAGTAGGGTTATCGGTTGGACCTGGTGATCCTGAGGCTCTTTTCCAACCTGGAAATTTCTCTGATAAGCTACTGTTTTTATTTAGAGCTGCTTATCCTTCACCCACCTGCCTGTACACCATAATACCTCTGATTCTAACCCATGGATCAGATTGGAATATTCTCAATGTTTTAATTTCCAGATTTGCTATGTTTTCTAATAAAAAAATTGGTTTAGTCCTAATCTGCATCATCAAGCAGTAAAGATGTCACACACCAATTTGTAATTATTCTTTAAGGTACAGGCCCAGAATGTGAGGTTTTCATTTGTTTGGTTGGTTTTGTGGTTTGGTTTGGTTTGGTTTTGTTTTCAGGGGAGAGTTGTTTGTTTCATAAAATCATAGAATGCCCTTAGTTGGAAGGGAGCTTTAAAGGTCATCTAGTCCAACCTCTCTGCAGTAAGCAGAAACATCCCCAGCTAAACCAAGTTGCTCATAGCCCCATCAAGCCTGACCTTGGAATTGGGTCTTCACCGGATTCATGGGCAATCCGTTCCACTATCCTCAGAAAAGAACTTCTTCCTAATGTGCAATCTAAATCTGCCCTTCTCTAGTTTAAAATAGCACATTGGCCCTTGTGCTATTGCTACATGCCCTTGTAAACAGTCCCTCTCCAGCCTTCTTGTAGGCTCCCTTCTTGTATGGAAGACTGCTACAATTTCTTCCTGAAGCCTTCTCTTCTTCAGGCTAAGAACCCCAGCCCTCTGAGCCTGTTTTCAGGGTGATAGGTTGGACTGGATGATCTTGGAGATCTCTTCTGACCTGATTGATTCCACGATTCTATGAGAGCTGCTCCAGCCTTCTAATCACTTCTGTGCCCTTTCTCTGGACCCTCTCCATCAGGTCCATGTGCTCCTTGTGTTGAGTGCCTCAGAGATGAGCACACTTCTCTGTGTGGAGTCTCACCATAGTGCTGTAAGTGACTCAATCTGCTGGCTATGTTTTAATAACTCAACTGTGGTCCACCAGAGATTTCTTTTCCAAGGCTTCTGAGTAAGATGCTTCCATTAAAAGGATAGTCAACAATAATTGCTGGATTGTGTAAATTAGTTTGTCTACATAGAAAATAAGCATTATCCAAGAACTTCTGTGTGTCTTCTAATTGTCTGAATAGAATGAGATTTACCTTGAAAAGTTAGCTGTATGTCCCAGTTGTCTCAAGCAGAAAGAGTTTTATTTCTGTTGGAAACAGTGCCTGCAAGAGAGCATTTCCTGAGTCCATCATAATCATTTAGACCACGGTATTGTTTTGTTGGTAAACATTGCTCTCTAATTCAGAAAACAGTTTGCACTGGCCTGGGGAAGCCTGTCTCATTTGATAATGGGCTCTGAATCCAGTGGATTATTGCAGGGATTTTATCTTGCAGTAATCTCCAGGGAGAAATGTACAAACAGCTGGGAGAGCAAGGAGGAGCTGCATTGTGCGGTGTGAGTTTGTGGAGCAGAATTTTGGGGTGCTGGAGTGGATCTCAGTATCAACATGAATCTTTTCTGTTTTTCTCTGGTAAGTGTACACATGTATGTTTGTATTTAGTGTGTTGCTGACTTGATAAACTGAACTGGTGGCTGTGTTTGAATGGGAAAAAAATCAAGGTCTTCGATCACAAACTGCAAGGATTGTGTAACAACAGCGAGTCTGTCTAGCACAGATGAGAGTTTATGTGTAAAAATCTCTACATACCAAAGTATGATTCAGTAAAAATAAGATGAAGCAAAAAGCTTCATAAATGTGCTGTGCACGATCCGTGACTATTATAAAAACATGAGGGTTTAAACAGCAGGCATTTGACCTCGGCAGAGTAAACCCCCTTATACGTATGCTAAAATTACCAAGTGCATGTATGCTATTATTTGCTTTAAGCTGGGGTGGTTTGGGGTTTTTTTCTGAGATAATAATATCTGGTTTTCTTCTTAAGTAATTTGGGAGAACAGCTAGAACTTTTCAAGTATTAGTTTTCTAATATCCAAACATGAATACATAGTGATCAGGGCTAATCCAGTCATATGGTAATATTTACTCACAGGCGGAGGAGCTGATGCAAGACCTTCTTTGGGACTGAGGTTGTCCTTTTCTTCCCTTTTCTTCCCTTTTCTTCCCTTTTCTTCCCTTTTCTTCCCTTTTCTTCCCTTTTCTTCCCTTTTCTTCCCTTTTCTTCCCTTTTCTTTCTTTTTTTCCCCTTCCCCAAGACAACTGGTCAGGTGAATGAATAAATGAATGAACAGGTTAATCAAGAGAGGTAAATCCCAGGAAACTGCTTCTGTTTTCAAAGCTTAACCATTTGTCAATGCCAATGTTCACTACCATTAAGGGTGATTAAATAGTGTGTTTGCTGTATTTACACAGCACAGTGGATCTGTTTGTCCCTTTTTCATCTTTTGTCCACATGTTTAATGTGTCTTGCCCATATGTTTAGAAAGAATTATAAAAAATCAATATTCAAACTGCACTGACAAAAAATTCAAAACAGGGAAGCTGCTTTCTGTAAACTATTCCTGACTGATGATCCTATCTTACTGCAGAGTATTGGTGTTCTTCAGATAACAAGGATTAAAAGTTGTTTTGGAGTACATAAAGTAAAATGCAGCTTTATTTTAGGATTACTGTGACAAGAGCCACTCACAAAAAAGAATTCCCTGGGAATTCAAGATGCTTTTGACCATAGTTTAATGTGAATACCTGTGTACTTGTTGGAAGTTAACAGTGGCTTTGTGGTACAGTCTGTAACAGCTTGAAAATACTAATTTCTGAACTTCTTTAGGACAGAACTGTTCAATCGATATTTTATTATTCCTCTGGGGCAGCTTCTTGCTTTCTATGTAGTTTACTTTTAAAAAGGTGTTCAGCCTTGTATCAATTGAGAGATCAGCATTTAGACAGAAAGTGAGGTACACTGCGTGGATGAGAGTAGGTCACGTTGCAGTTTCTCTGTTCAACTAGGTATGTAGATATTGGAGTTTGTGTGAGAGAGATAACGACTGCAGTAATAATGGATGGTTCAGACAAGTGAAAGCTAGAGCCATGATAGTTTCTGTAATGAAATAATTAGTTCTGTTTAAAGATTGCTGCTAAGAAGATAACCTTCATTCTTTACAAGCTTTCCATGGGAGCCATTCCATTCACTTTGGTAATCTTCTAAGCACCCAGCAAAACACCTCACAAATTATCAAGATCTAAAGATAATTCATAAGTCAGTAATGTATTCCATGTATCTCAGAGCCCTATGCAGTCCTAGGCATGCGACACAGTGCGGTTATTTTCTATAATCAGATTGTCTAGCTTGCAAATGGGCTAGAGATCCATGTCTGTACACTAATTACTTGTATTCTGTTGGTCTGTGACTGTGAAAGGGCTACTTTCCTCTTTAAGAGAGTCAAGTCAGAAATAACACACAACTACAAAATAGTGAAGGCTTTAAAGACAACTTTTAAAGACGTTAGAGATACTGGTTCCTTGGTACAGGCAAACAGCCAACGACGGATAAAAATCACTGCTGATTTACATTAGTTGAACATCTGCAGTAATTGCTAAACCTGAAATTGTGGAAGAGAAGTTTAGACTATCAGCAGGCAGAACAAAAGGAACTGTAAAAAAATATATATATATTGATCATGGAAATATTTTCCTCGTGTAGGCTAAGAAGATTTCAGACTGCAACAAGTGTGTGCTTATGTATGTGTCTGTGCATGCACGTATATAGTTAAAATACATTGTTTTATAGCTCAGACAGCAGATGTCTACCATGTGGAGTATAGTGGTTGTAAGTAAAGTCCAAGGGCATGACAAGAATACTCCGTTATACAATAGTGGTAGAGTTGACCCAAAGTGGTGGAAGGTTGCAGTGGTTAAAGGAACATAAGTTTATGCTGTCAGGTTTGACTGTCTGTGGGTTTACTTTTGTACCTTATGTCCATAAAGCAGACACATTTTAGCATGTGAGACACAGCTTTATGGACCAGTCTAGCAAGTGATGACATGGAGGCTGAATCATAGAATCATTCAGGTTGGAAAAGACCCCTGAGATCATCAAGTCCAACCATTGATCCTACTCTACGAAGTTCACCCCTAAATCATATCCCCAGATACCACATCTAAGTGACCTTTAAACACATCCAAGGAAAGTGATTCCCTGGGCAGCCTATTCCAATGTCTGACCACTCTTTCTGAGAAAAAAAAAAATCTCAATGTCCAGTCTAAACCTCCCATGTTGCAGCTTGAGCCTATTTTCTCCTGTTCTATCACTAATTACCTGTGGGTAGAGATCAGCACTAATCTCTCTACAACATTCTTTCAGGACAGTTGAGAGTCACAGGATGGTTGTGAAGGCTTTGGACTGGACTCTGCTCTCCTCAGGCAGAAATTACTTCAATCTGTTGCCCCTTGGAGCCCTTTGATCTCCAAACATGAGTGCTCAATCATGGGATGTTTCCCCAGCAGTACTTTGTGTCCTGAGTTAACTTCAGAATGATTTGGTTTGTCAATTGAGATTAGTTTTACATTAGACTCATTCTCCTGGTTTCAAGGGATTTGAAGACAGATTAGATTTGCCTTCAAAACCTTGTGTCCCTTTTCCATTTACAAAGTGATCAAAAGCATCAATGTCCCCTCTTTTGTAGACATATCATATTAAAAGGTCAACCTCAGACCCCGAATTTTCAGTATCTTTTCCATCCTATGGTACTTACCATGTCAGACAATTAAATCAGAACAACATTGTTCGTGTTATGGGCAATATACAGAGAGGTGCCCAAATCAAGCACTAATTTTGTAGGCACTGCAAGAAACTATGTTGCCAAACCATCTGTTTTGATACTCTGTCTAATAAATGACAGCATCCTATGAAACAGAAAACTAAAAGAGGTTATTGAATCACCAAGTTCTTTAGTTCAGGCAGAATTAATTTTTTTACATTCTTTCCCTGAATCTCTTGTAAATATTGAGGATATACACACTGGAGTTTGCATCAATGCACTTGGAATACCACCAGTTAGCCCTGCCCTGGATTCTTCCCTTTTGGGTTTTGTTGTATTTAATCCTGCAAGTAGCAGACGTGTCTCCTCAGATGAAGCTGTCATTGACCACAGTTGCATATTTAGTCCAAATAATAAGATTTCCAGGTATTTCTCTGCTTTTGAACCCACACGGAGCAGAGAGGCTTCAACTCCATTGGAGAAGAATACACATCTAGGAATATGTCCAGACACTGAGCCTCCTTGGCAGAAAGAACCTGTGTTCGATCTAGCAAACTCTCCAGAGCAAGGGAGCTACCTATTAAGTATGGGTTTGATGGTGTTTTGTCAACTTGGCCGAGGAATCATTTGGATGTGTGTTAGTTGACACAAGTGTGGGCCATGGACTGTTCTGGGCAGGCAGCACCAGTGCAGTTGTAATACTGCGGTTCATGCTTGTCCATAATTTCATTTACTAAGACAGGTACAGCCAAATCCATTTCTGTTTAAACTTCTGTTTTAATTTCAAGAATGTTTCCTTAAGAAAAAGGAATAAAAGGCCTCCTTACACAAGGCAGTACTTAAAGGCTACCTCCTTTGGCAGTGAAAAATGGTATTAGTAATTAAAATAATCAAGGCAGAGAAGAATTCCAGGTACTTAAGATGTCCTAAAATTTTATATATCAGAAACCTGTGCAAGAAGAGCAGTAAGGAAAGGATACAACATTTGTGATCACAGAATTGCTCAGAACAGTTAAGTTGAGGACTGATCTTGGGATTTAAAGCGAATGAGATCCCTTTGCATTTGCCTATTTCTGTTCCATATGGCAGCTTTCTAAGCACTATGTTTGCTGGTAAAACATAAAGTTAAGTACAGAGTGAAAGTGATATCCATAGCACTGAGCTATCAATACATTTTATTTTGTTAGCTGGTTTAAAGATGTGCTGACAGCACAATGTAAAATATATTACATCTGTGTTAGAACCCGAAGCAGCCCTTGGCACTAACTGATGTTCTTATGATGAAAGATGCAGAGAAAATAAGTATTAAATAAAGTAATGTAATAAATGAAACATTAATTAGGTGGAGCCTCGATATGGTGAAGAAACCAAAGAGTAAATAGTAAGCTGCTGTGGCTGCTGTGGTTGCTGTGCTGTGATGCCACAAGGATGATCAGAGGGCTGGAACACCTCTCCTGTGAGGACAGACTTAAGGAATTGGGACTGTTCAGTCTGGAGGAGAGGAGGCTCCAAGGTGACCTTACTGTGGCCTTCCACTATCTGAAGGGGGCCTACAAAAAAGCTGTGAAGAGACTCTTTAGGATATCAGGGAGTAACAAGACTAAGGGGAATGGAGGAAAGCTGGAGATGGGGAGATTTCAGACTGGACACAAGGAGGAAGTTCTTCAGCATGAGAGTGGTGAGAGCCTGGAAAGGATTTCCCAGGGAGGAGGCTGAGGCCCCATCCCTGGAGGTGTTTAAGGCCAGGTTGAATGAGGCTCTGGCCAGCCTGATCTAGGGTAGGGTGTCCCTGCCCATAGCAGGGGGGTTGGAACTAAATGATCCTTGTGGTCCCTTCCAACCCTGACTAATTCTGTGATTCTATAATGTATTAGACTTAACCACAGTGGCTTAACAAAGAAAGATTATCTGAATGTGCAAAGAACGTCCTCTGAAGTGTAGTGTGAGTAGAAGAGCTCTGAGCAGCTGAGCTTTGTAGTTTTTCCTATGTAATCATCTTTATATACTCCTTGTTAATTTGAGTTGGATTGCTATCATCCTGCTGTACATAGCAGTTCACATTTAAACACTGAACTGAAGCATGACCTGAGTGCATTCCTAAATGCACCTCTCTCTGCCTTAGGATTGACCTAGTCTCTACATGGGGTGATAATAGTATCAGGCAAAGAAAGAGCTACAGATAACAATTTTCTTCTTCATCTGAGCTAGGACCTTTTCTTTCATAAAATTCCTGAGGCAAAGGAATTTCTCATCCCGTGTAGGATAAACAAAAAGTACTAACTACTCTGGCATTAATTTAATCTCTCATACTCTATGCTGTTTAATGTGCTGAGGACTACGACTAGGATTACTACTTTGCTAGCCTTGCATAGAAGTAGACCTAACTTAAAATAACATTCATTAAAAAAAAAAGAAGCAAGAAAATACCAATTTCAGTTAAATACTTTGAGTTGCCTTGGAAGACAGTTATTTCTTTCAATGTTTACCTCTCACAAAGGAAATATATTCCTGCAAAATATCAAATTAGTCAACAAAGAAATCTATTCTGTAAGCGGAAGGTGTGCCTTCTCTTTGTTAAGATCTCTCCTACTCTTTCTGCTTTCTCATGCACTATTTTGCACTCAATTTCTTGGCCATCCTCTAGAACTCACTCTCTCATGCGTGCTCACTTTTTCTTGTGCCTGCTCTTGAGACTGCTTTCTCATGTGTCCTAGGTCTTTCTTGTTCCTTTGCTCTTTCCTGCATTGTTTCTTGCCTTGAGCTCTTGTGCTTGATCTTAGTATCGCTCAATCTCCCTTGCCCTCACACCCTCGTTCTCACACACACTTTTGTTGCTGTTTTCTCACAACTCACGTCAGTCTTTCTCTTGTACTCTTACTATTGCTTTCTTTCTCTTCCTTTCTTGCATACTCTCTGCCTTTCTCATACATTAGCTCTTTCTCCTATACTTCATTGCACACACTTGCTCTGGTGCATATGCTCATGCACCATCACGCCTGTGCCTTTTCTCATGCCTAATGTTGCTTACAGGTTCACACATGTTCATCTCACATGCTCTCTTTCTCTTTCTTGCATGCCCACTCTTTCACTCTCTATCTCATTCTTTCTCACATGAGTGTGTTCTCTCTCTCATGCTTGCTCTTTATTGCATATGGTCATAATCCCTCTAATGCTCACTCCCCTTCTCAGAACCTCACTCTTTCTCTTGCACCTTTCTCACACCTGTGAGTTCTTTCTCACATCCACGTGATGTTGTATGCTCTCCTGTGACTGTGTTCCCACTCTTTAGCACATCCTCACTTTATTGCACTTTCTTCCCCCCTGCAGTATGTTTCTTCCCAGCACACTCTTATTCATGGTCTTTCCCTTTCACTTTATCTTTCTTCATTCCCTCATCTATCCCTCTTTCAATCATCCTTTCTCTCCTGTGCATGCTCACACTTTCTCATATGCTGCTGCACTTACCTCACAATCTTACGCCCTTTCTTGTGACTCTGCACTAACTCTTTCTCACATACCCATTCTTGGATTCTTGAACAAGCTTTTTCTTGTGTTCTTTCACTTCTTTTGTGCCATCTCTGCCTTTCCCACACACACTGTCTCTCTCCTCCTTCTCACGTTTTAATTTTTGAAAGCTCTCTCCCTGTTGCTTTGCTCATTATTTTTCTTGCTCATTCTCTCTCACAGTATCTTGTTCTCGCACACTCACTTTCACATGCTTGCTTCTTGTCAGTCACACTTTCTTGCATGCACTCATTTTCTTGTGTGTTTACTCCCTTTCTTGTGCCCTTTCTCACATTTCTAGTCCTTTTCTTGCAATCTTGTGCCCGTTCTTGTGACCATACTCTTTCTCATGCCATTTCATGCAATTTCTTATGCTACCTCTCCTCAATCTCTTTCCAGCACACTTTATTCACATGCTCTCTCCCCGCTTCTTGAGCACTCACTTTCTCACCTACTTGAATTTATTGTTCTATATCTCTTCCCCTTTCTCTTCTCTCTCTTCTGCACATCTTTTCATGGCCACTCATTTTCTCACATATTCAGTCTTTCTTGTAACCTCATCCCTTTTCCCACAATGCTGTGCCTTTTCTTGTAACATCTCATTTTTCACAACCTCTCACCCTAACAACCTCAGATCCTTTCTTGAAATCTCAGATTCAGTCCTCCTTACAATCTTATGCTCGTTTTCTTAGGTACCCGTTTCTTGCACTGTGCCACTCTCATTCTCTTTCCACCTCTCTTTCACACGTGCTCTCATTTTCTCTACTGCTTCTGTTCACCCTCTCCTTCCTTTTATTGAATTCTCATGCTACCATTCTCTTTCTCCTGTGCTTGCTCTTCCTTACACTCATGCTCTCTTGTATGCTCCCTTTCTCAAATGCTTTCACATTCTCATGCTCTCACTTCCTTACATACTCACTCTGGTGTTTTTGCACTTGCATTTTCACACATACTTGCACATGTTGCACCACTGTCCTCACTTTCTGTTACGTCTGCCCTTTCCCCTACCCTCACAGTCTATTGCTCTCTCTCCATTTCTCTTTCCTGTTTTCTCTCTTTCTCTCTCATGCTGTCTCTCCTCTGTTCTTCTGTCTGTGACTGTCAAGTGCAGTTTCTGGTGAATGATCTCCTTTTCTCAGGTATACTTATCTCCTTCCCTCATGTCATTTCTCTTGACTCTTCATTATTGCAACATCGAGCCCTTTCTTCCAAACTCATGCTCACTCTTTCTTAACCACTCACACTAGCTTTCTTGTGTGTACTTTCTTTCTTGTATCATATCTGTATTGCCTGTATGCTCCCTCCTTCTTGTTTCCTCCCCTCCTTCTTTCATGGTCTTTTGCTCTCTCTCCCTTTCTTCCACTTTCTCTCTCTTTATCTTTCTTCTTTATGCACCCTTGTTTTTTTTCTTGCAGGTGATCATAGTCTTTCTTGTGGCCACTCCCTTTCTCACATCCATGCTTTTCCTGACAACCCTGCACCTTATCTTGTGCCTTTATGCCCTTTCTTACTATCTCAGTCTCACTCTTTCTCATACCCTTGCACTCACTCTCTCATGCCCAGTCTCTCCCTTCCACATACTCCCTGTTTCTTACACACATGCTCCCTTTCTTCAGTTCTCTTTTCTGTTTTTCACTCCTTCTCCCACTCCTCACACGTTTTCTTTCCACTCTCTTTTTGTCTCTTTGCATTTCTCTCTCCTGTTTCTTTTTCCATTCTTCTTTCTCAATCCTGATCTCTTGTGTGTGCAGTTTCTCATGTGTGCTTGCTCTTTATCACTCGTTATTATATTCTCCCTTTTTCACTCACTCTTTTATATCATTGTTCTTTCTTGCACCAAAGTACCCATTTTCATGCCTCTGTACCCCTTCTTATAGTTCTGCCTCCATTGCCATGGTACACTCTTACTTGTGACCTTGCACCACCTCTTGCAACTTTGCTCTTGCTTTCTTCTGCCCTTGTACTCACTATCTTTCTAACATGACTGTTCTTCCTTAAATAGACACTATGACTATGTCACTCTCAGTCACTACTCCACTCGTGTATTCCTTCACTGACTGCGTCACCGTCCCACTCTTTCTTGCTCTCACACCTTCTTTCCACTCCCTCTCCCATTTTACAGGATCTTTTCCTTCCTTTTCTGTCTTTTCTCATACCCTCTTCTCAAACCCTCTTCTCTAGAGAGGAGAACACAACAATCCCATTGTGTTCTCCTCTCTATCACTCTCTAATGTGCTTACTCTTTAATGCCCTTTTTTGTATCCTTAAACTATTTACATGCTCCCTCATTCTCACTACCTTGCTTTCTCACACATGTCCTTTCCCTTGTTTCTTGTGTATGAGCTCTTGTATCCTCACACCCATCCTTTCTCATGCTCATTCTTTCTTCATTTTTGTCTCCCCCTTTCTTGAGAGCTTGCTTTCTTAAGGATTTTCTTGAGAACTGTCTTTCTTAAGGACACTCTATAACTCTCCCTGTCTCCCCGCNTGAAGTTGATAATGCTCTTTCTTGTGTTTATTCCTTTTCTCTCAACCTGTTCATTTGCTTGTGTCATTAATCTCTCTCATTGACTCATGCAAGCTTTCTCCTCTTCTGACATACTCTCTTCTTGTTTCTGGTGTGGTGCCTCTCTCAATATAATTTTTGTGCTTTACCTCCTCCCTGTCTTCTGACTCTCCCTCTTTCTTCCTCTTCTCTCTCGTGCTTCCTCATTCTTTCTCTGTTTCAGAGACTTCATCATTCATGTCATCCCTTACACACACTCAAACTCTTCCTTGCCTGCTTGCTTCTTCTCACATGCTAGCTTTCTTTCCTGTGCCCTCACACTCACTCACTGTGCCTGCTCTTTCTTGCACATGGTCCTGCTCTGTCACCCACTTGCTCCTCTGTTCATGACTTCGCTCTCTTTGTTCCACCCTCATTCCAGTTCTCATATTCTTGCTCCCTCCCTGGAATCTTCAATGTCACTCAATCTTGTTTGCTTTCTTGCACATCACTCTCACTTTTCTCTTGAGATGTCTTTTTCACAGGTCTTCCGTTTTTACCTTGTGTGTACTCACAGTTTCTTTCAGGCTGTCTGTCTTTCTCTGGTTTTCACTCCCTTTCTCACATCCTCTCCGTCTCAAGGCCTTGTACTCACTCTTACACACCTTCTCCCCCATTCTAATGACCTCATCTCCTTTCTCACAATCTCACTTGCTTCTCAGCCTCTCACATTCACTTTTTTTTGACACATACTTTCTCTTTCTTGCACACTCTTTCATGCATGCTCTTTCCATTTCTTGAGCCATCATTCTCCTATGTTCTGCCTTACACTTTCTCTTTCATTGACTCTCCCCTCTTCTCTCTTCCCATTCTTTATTTCTTATTCTTGCTCTTTTCCTCCTTTCTCTGCTTTACACATTTTTCTCTTTTTTCCTTTTTTCTTTTTCTTCTTTCACTTTTCCTCATCCCCTATTTTCCCTCTCTTATCCTTTGTCACACATACTCTTTATTACACTTCCACCTCTTAAAGAATTACTCTCTTAATGAAGTCCTATATTAATTCCTGTTGAGGGAAAAGTGTATGGTTACACTGCAGAATCCTGGAAGTGTGTAACAAGGTTTTAAACTCATCATTTTTGTCTAGAACTGCTTCATCTATAACTTTGGAACGCGAATCTGAACGATCTGCATGGCAGCACAGCTGATTAATTTCTGTCCATAGGTTTCCAGTGCCCAAAAGAGTTACTAAAACATACAAATTCCTCAAGATACTTAAAATTTAATATTAATTTTCCATTATTTACTTTAAAATAATGGCTAAAAAATACTTCTGTTATGGTTAAAGCCAGTTGCTGTCAAAATTTGGGCTCAGTTGGCTCTTAGGAGGACAAATCATCTGCAATGTGCTTCACAAGCCACTATCCCAGGAAGCATCAACTCATTAGTTCCTAGAATAAATTCCAGACTATATCTTGAGTGTTTTCAAGAGGTTGAACATGTAATAGTTGTCCCACAATGTACACCTTGGCTTATCAAGACTCTAGGAGATTGAAGCAAGGAAAGATCTATTGATCCATAGAGGACTGGAGGGCATGCCTTGTGAGGAGAGGCTGAGGGACCTGGGACTTTTTAGTCTGGAGAAGAGAAGACTGAGAGGGGATTTAATAAATGTTTATAAACATCCGAGGGCTGGTCAGGAGAGGGGGACAGGCTCTGCTAACTTGCTCCCTGGGATGGGACAAGGAGCAATGGGTGTAAATTGCAGCACAAGAGGCTCCACCTCAACACAAGGGGGAACTTCTTTACTGTAAGAGTCACAGAGCACTGGAACAGGCTCCCCAGAGAAGTTGTGGAGTCTCCTTCCTTGAAGACTTTCAAGGCCTGTCTGGATGAATTCCTCTGTGATCTGTGCTAGATTGTGTGGTCCTGCTGTGACAGGGGGGTTGGACTCGATGATCTCCTTGGGTCCTTTCCAACCCCTAATATCCTGTGATCCTGTGATAAACACCTTGGTTGCAAAAATTAGTCACATCTTTGAACTGCTGTTTTCTCAGTCAGTAATATTGCCTGCAAAGCTTTACACATTTACAGTATAACTTCAGATATACATTTGTGTTTATGTCTGGTACTAGAGGAATAAATGCTTTTAAATAATAAAACACTATGCTAATTGCAGTGGTGTTGCTCTACTGTAAGTCACACTGCTATAAATTTTATCTGTTCCTTAATTAGCAGTTAAAATCAGTAATCAAAATTCATTGGAAAAATATTCAGTGCAGTTCAGAGTGGCAGCACCTAAAATCTAGGATCATTAGTCAGAATGTCATTAATTTTACCATCTGCTTTTATTTGACTCTTGAATTATGGAACGGTGGTGATGTATATGGCTCTTGGAGTTGTGAGATAAATGTGAAAATCTCAGTTCCTATTAACATGTTTATGCTCTTAGGGGCTGGAGAAAAAGAATCCTTACATGCCCATTATAACCTGGAGTTCAAAAATCTGAATGCAAATTTAAACATTTATTTTTTTGTATTCTAGCCATTCTCATTATTCTTGGAGCCTAAGTCATGATTCTGAAATGCTGGGAGCTGGCAGCATTGTTTCCATTTATTTCTAAGGAATAGTTAGCTTTCTGCATCAAATTAACTTCTTTTCCCATAAAGCAGAGGTAGTAACTATAAAACATTTCTATAGTTTATTAGACATTTTCATGGTTTATAGTTTTCATAGTTTTAACAGTAATTTTTATGTAGCATTCAGGTGAAGATAGACTCCTGATTTTACTCATTCTGAGCAGACAGTGCTCGTTTTGCCATGCTCTCAGCTTTATTGCTGCCAAACTGTGGACTCTAAGCCACGATACTGTGAACTCCAGCATTTATAATCAATTCCCATGTGGGTTTTTTTTAGAGCAGTAAATAAAGGATTCCAAAAGACAAGGAAGGAAAAAATCATACTCTGTTTTGTAAATCTCAGTTAAGCTGCTTGCTCTTAAAATTACCAGCATTTTATTGTGTTTACAAGTGCTCATCTTTGAAAAATCTCTTTAAATGTATTTTAGGAGGGCTCAATGGACAGCTTGTATGAGCCTGTCCCACAACATCAAGAACCCAAGGATGCAACTACTATTGACAGCCGGGCTAGCACTCCAGTGAGCATGCAAGCAAACTGTGGACCATCTGATAGGTCTATGTCTTTGGTAAGTAAAATGAAATTGTAAAGTACGTTATGTGCTTTGCAAAAAAAACCCCTATTACTCTGTATATGGGCACACCTGTGTTGAGATGCCAGTTTGAACTATCTAGGCTCTTTAGAGCCGCTGTTCAAATCTCATCTTGTAGCCAATGACCTAATTTATGCCCAGTCTTAACAAGCACACTTGAAAAACAGGTCATGAGTTTCTGTACAGCTGGCAGCAAAGTGAGATTAGTGCAGCTTCATTGTACAAAGGAATTTCTCTTTGCAAGTAATAGCATATGAAAATACTGAGTATAACTATTAGTAGAGTTTGTCTCTGTGGGGTATACTATAGGTGTCTTTAGCTATTTTAAAACTTGTCTTTCTAAAGTGTGAGCTATATGAATTTTGGAACTGACAGCTCTTGGTATAACCTTTACATTTTCCAAGATCCCTTTACGCACATCTGTAAAGGAGGTTGACTTCAGCATTTTTTCTTCTTAAGTAATGTTACCTTACTTAACCCTTTATTATTGGTATGTTAGTGGCATAATATATCATTTATGCTTTGCCAAGGATTTTAACATAGTATATTGAATTTCATAATCTTTTTGATTTCATAACCTCTGTTCTCTATTTTATAATGCTCCTCATTTAAAATTACTATCTCAGTCTAGAGCAACATATGATGCAGCCTAGTGAAAGAACAAAGGAAAAACAGGGTGCTTATTATTCAAATAAAATAGACTGTCCTTCCTTCAGAAATTATGCCAAGTTTTACCCATGCACATGCTGGGTTTGGTACTGTGGGCCTATAGCGTTGCTGTATCACACATCAGGCTTGAATGGAGGAAATGCTGGAGGTGGTGAGATGGGATAGTGGATGGGAAGCTGTAGCATGCATTTGCAGGCACTTAGAAACAACTTGCCCTTCTTAGACCCTTCTGCTGCAACCGTCTCACTCTGTGCATGTCCCTCTACTGCAGATAACCACCTTAGTGTTTTATAAAATGCTCTTGCTTTTGAGTGTAGCAGCGCACAGATCTCAAGTTGATTCCTCGTAGCATCAGTACAGATCTATAAAAGGTGCCTACGCTATAATTTTATTGCAGTAGGTGGGAGATGCTCTCCTGCGTGACTGCGTGACAGGCTTCTCCTCACTATTAGGTCTTGACCTTGTCACTGCGAGAGCAAACCACCTCTGTACTGTTCCAGCTAAGTGTATTTAATCACGGTTGTGAAATATGGCTGTAACCTGATCCTAATATGCCTGTAGTATTTCACTTGTGTGAAGCTCTTGCTTTTGGGTTACAGCTCTGTTACACAACTGTATTGAAGCACGCTGTTCTGCTAACAAAGGTCTTCTCCCCCTTTGCTGTGACTGCAAACCAACTTAACAGTTAATGACAACTACACTTCTCTTGTCCAATAGATGCTTGTCTGCTAGGAATGGTGAAAAATGAAAATTAAAAGCAGATTTTCTTTTTAGTTTGGACCCAGCACATAACATACGACATCCTAATCTATTTTGCAATGAATGTATACTAGAAAGTATCCTCTATTTTGTCAAAGTAGGGTAAAGACACATCCATAGCACTATGCTCTGTTATGGTTTTCACAATGTGCAAGACTAAGCATTAAAACAGCAGTGATAATTTATAATGGACTTTTTGTTTCTTACTTTTTCTTGCTGTCTTATGTTCTCTGACTTGGCAGGGATCCTTCGGACTTCGTTATATTAGTAAGAACTTAGGCTTCATAATTCTTTTTTTTTCCCCCTAAGTAGAAGTAATTGACCCATCCAATACAGAATTTTATGTGCCTTGAGCTATCCAAGAGAAGCAGTTTTGCTGCTACTGTAGGATTAGAAAAGCCTGAACAAGTTGTAGAAAAGCATTTCTCAACGTTTTTCAGTGCTGGTTTTGTGAGATGCCACTGCATAATCTATGCACGCATGTGGGCAGCAGTGAACAGAAAAATCCAGGGCTTTGGTTTCCACAAACTCTTGCCATACATTCTCTTTTCCTGAAGGGCTTATTTTAGTGATGGCACATTTATTCATCCCTAGATTTAAATCTCATCAAAGAGCAAAGTGTTGGCTCACTAGATGTTAACAACAACAACAACAAAAAGCTTCCTAAGGCTGACTGTGGGTTTTATTTTGTTTCATTTGGAGAGAATATTCAGCTCAGCACTTAGCTAAAAATAATGGCTGGATGCTGTGTCACTGTGCTGGCTGTAGAACCAACATTATTTATACAATACTCTCTAGAAATGGAAAACAAGATTAGTGATGACGTGCCAGCAGTAAGACCTATGGAAAAACGTTGCTAAGGCCAAAGGACTATGTGTAATCTTATCTGCTATTTCTAGCATGTGAGTTATTAGACCTACACCTTGGATGAAGCCGTTAAGCTTATTAACTGAGCCCATTTGTACTTCTCTCCCATTTTTAATTCCGTCACTTGCTTCCAGGCTGCAGGATGGCCCCCACAACATGATAAATTCAGAACATTATTGGCTCCCTCAGGCCCTGATTTGGCCATCTATCATTATTCAGTAATGCACATACTTAAGTGCACTGCTAAGTAGGTATGGGCTCGAGCGTGTGTTTAAATGGTCGGCTGAATCATGGCCATGAGGATTCCGCAGAGCTATTAAATCTCCTAAGGGTGGAGCAGCCTAGCATGGCACATTCCCTCCTTAGGAGGCTTTGCCCTCTTGCTTTTATTCATTTGACTTCAGAAATCAACAGAGTGGGCATTCAAGATCTGCTTCCCTCAACTCAAATAAAAGGAGGCGAGAGCTAGAGGAAATTTCCCCTTATACTGCAAAACATAGTTCTTTTCTCACAGGTTATCTTGCTTATTTATCCTAATCACAGCTAGGCTGTGATACTCTTCTGGAGAGCTGGGAAGCATTAGGGTACTGTGGTCACTGAAGCTGTGAACATACTCTATGGGTACCTTTTTGAAGCGTGATTATTGTTGTTTCCATCCAAATATTTGCCCAAATAACACATCCTAGATGAAGAGTAATGTCTTTTTTTATATATAGCATTTTTCTCCTTAACATAACTTAGAAAACCTGTTTAGTTTACACACTATTTTGGTCTCAGGTGTTCCCACTCCAGGTTCCTGTGGTGCTGTCTTGTGCCTGTTATACACACTTATCTTTTGGTTTTGATCCTCTAGGAGAACTGGACTGTTAACTTTTTTGTTACTGTGCCTGTTGCTCATATTCAGTAATCTGACAGAACAAAACAATACATTTCTGGAGTTGGTTTTGAACCTTCTGCATAACAAAGTTGAATCTGACTTTCCTCAGAAGCAGTTTGTAGTCAACAGTATGTAATAAATCACATAGAATCATAGAGTCAGTCAGGGTTGGAAGGGATCACAAGGATCATCTAGTTCCAACTCCCCTGCCATGGACAGGGACACCCTACCCTAGAGCAGGCTGGCCACAGCCTCAGCCAGCCTGGCCTTACACACCTCCAAGGATAGTGCCTCAACCACCTCCTTGGGCAACCCCATTCCAGGCTCTCACCACTCTCATGCTGAACAACTTCCTCCTCACATCCAGTCTGAATCTCCCCACCTCCAGCTTTGCTCCATTCCCCCTAGTCCTGTCACTACCTGATAGCTTAAAAAGTTCCCCCTCCAGCTTTTTTGTAGGCCCCTTCATATATTGGAAGGCCACAAGAAGGTCACCTGGGAGCCTCCTCTTCTCCAGACTGAACAGCTCCAACTCTTTCAGTCTGTTCTCATAGCAGAGCTGCTGCAGCCCTCTGGTCATCCTCGTGGCCCTTCTCTGGACACACTTCAGCATGTCCACATCCCTCTTGTAATAGGGGCTCCAGAACTGGATGCAGTACTCCAGGTGGGGTCTCACAGAGCAGAGTAGAGGGGGAGAATCACCTCTCTGGCCCTGCTGGCCACACTTCTCCTGATGCAGCCCAGGATCTGGTTGGCTCTCTGGGCTGCAAGTGCACACTGCTGGCTCATGTTGAGCTTCTCGTCCACCAGTACCCCCCAAGTCCCTTTCCTCAGGGCTGCTCTCCAGCCACTCACTGCCCAGCCTATATTGGTGCTTGGGATTGCCTGGACCCAGCTGTAGTACCTTGCACTTGGTCTTGTTGAACCTCATGAGATTGGCTTGTGCCCACCTCTCTAGCCTGTCCAGGCACTCTGGATGGATCCCTGCCCTCCAGCATGTCTGCTGCACCACACAGCTTGGCGTCATCAGCAAATTTGGTGAGGGAATATGGATGCTCTTTGCCTGTAACTGCTACAAACTAGGAAACTGAATTTCTACTTCTTGTGTTACAGTCTTTTGTCTCTGAACAGTCTTCAGCTTCTCAGGAAAAGAGTCTTGTTACACAAACTGTTTTCACGTACTTCCTGTCAGATTGCAATCACCAAACGTCACGAGATCCACATATTTTTCAGCTGCTGACTGTGACATGACTGACTACCCTGTTTATCAGAAAAGTGCCAAATAATTTACCAGTATTTCTAACTTATTTCCAAGAAGCTCACAGTCAGTCATGATACCTGCTTTAATCTACAGCATTATAATTGCTATTTGATTACAATGAGGGAAAGCAGAGGGTTAGTTGTCTCAAATTATCATTTCCCTGTTTGCAAGTCTTAACAGATGCAGGAGCTCTAGCTTCCTCAGCCAGCTTGCAAACACCAGAGGGACACATTCACTTATTTAATTCAGAGTTGTTTGATAAAAGCAAGGAGGAAAGGATTTAATCAATAATTTCATAATGCTGAGTTTCCACACGTACAGTTTGTTTCTAGGAAACTGATCATTCGTATTTGGCACAGAGAAGGAATGGATTATACCCTCAAACAACATAATTATGTGCTTTGTAGAATGTGTGGAGTATGGGTGAACCTTATTTATGCTCTGAGACAAAACATGCTTCTAAAACTGCTTAACTTCTAGCTCCAGATTAAAGTTACATATGATTTAAAGCATAATCAAATACTGAAAAGGTACTTAAAAGCCCCTGTACAAACAAGGCTCATTTATTCTTGTACCCTAATTTGATCAGCTGATGCAGACCCAGCTGGAAGAGATGTGTCAAATAAAAGGTACTATTTTAAAGGGTCATTTCACATTCCATTGTGTCACATTTCACAGGATCACAGGATGTTAGGGGTTGGAAGAGACCCAAGCAAATCATCGAGTCCAACCCCCCTGCCAGAGCAGGACAATACTATCTAACACAGATCACAGAGGAAAACATCCAGACAGGCCTTGAAAGGCTCCAGAGAAGGAGACTCCATGACCTCCCTGGGAAGCCTATTCCAGTGCTCTGTGACCCTTACAGTAAAGAAGTTCCCCCTTGTGTTGAGGTGGAACCTCCTGTGCTGCAACTTACACCCATTGCTCCTTGTCCTATCCCAGGGAGCAAGTGAAGAGCCTGTCCCCTGTCCCCCCGCTCCTGTCAGCCTTCAGATACTTATAAACATTTATCAAATCCCCTCCAGGTCTTCTCTTCTCCAGACTAACTTCACTGTGGCACTGCATCCCATGACATCCAGTGAACACAAACCACTATCAACGTATGCTGTAATACTATACACACAACTTTTGCTGGAATTTAAGAGACCAGGGCTGAAGCAAGTCTATGTTTCATGTTCCACAACGTGTTTGGCATGTGAAGAAGTGAATTAATAGCCTTTCTAGGTATTTGGCCACACTTAGGTTTAGAGAGGTCTTTGTCTTCATTTTTTTTCCCCTGGATTATAGACAGATTTTAAACTAAAACATCCTTTAGTCTCTGACTGCCATACATAATGTTTCCTATAACAAATTCAAGAGAGATGTTGAGGTGCTGGAACACGTCCAGAGAAGGGCAACAAGGCTGGTGAGGGGCCTGGAACACAAGCCCTATGAGGAGAGGCTGAGGGAGCTGGGGTTGTTTAGCCTGGAGAAGAGGAGGATCAGGGGTCACCTCATTGCTGTCTACAGCTAGGTTGGCCTGGATGATCTTGGAGGTCTCTTCCAACGTGATTGATTCTATCCTACTCTATTCTCTTCTCTTCTGATTTTATATTTTTCATTGGGATATTAGCATTGCCCTTCTGTAAGAACCTTAAACCCACTTTTCCAACAATTTTCAAGTTCTCTTTATGCCTGTGCACCTCATCTACTCATTTCTTTAGAGCTATTGAAAAGACCTGTCCCAAGACCAAAATGATAACTGTTCTTCAGCAAGTAATTTGTCTTACATTATTTGCAGCATTTCAAAGTACTGTTGAGATACTGGAAGGTGTCTAGAGAAGGGCGACGAAGCTGGTGAAAGGCCTGGAACACAAACCCTATGAGGAGAGGCTGAGGGAGCTGGGGGTGTTTAGCCTGGAGAAGAGGAGGCTCAGGGGTCACCTCATTGCTGTCTATGACTACCTGAAGGGAGGCTGTAGCCAGGTGGGGGTTGGTCTCTTCTGCCAGGCAACCAGCAACAGAACAAGGGGACACAGTCTCAAGTTGTGCCAGGGGGAGTATAAGCTGGATGTTAGGAGGAAGTTCTTCAAAGAGAGAGTGATTGGCATTGGCATGGGCTGCCCAGGGAGGTGGTGGAGTCGCCATCCCTTGAGGTGTTCAAGACTGGCTGAGGCACTTAGTGCCACGGTCTAGTTGATTGTCTAGGGCTGGGTGATAGGTTGGCCTGGATGATCTTGGAGGTCTCTTCCAACCTGGTTGATTCTGTTCTATGAACTAGACAGTAAACTTTGTATACTCCTTTGATCTGTACACAGGATCTGCGAACAAATCTACACATGCAAAAAAAACCTCTCTGGAAACTGCATACAATTCTTAGAATTCACAAATGTTCAGGTGCAAACATGACTTCCTATACCTAGCTCAAATGACCTCAGTGCAGCAAAACAGACTTCTCTTAATGCATGCTCAAAGAAGGAGATTTAAAAAAAAAATCTGTGATGGGTTTTACTGAGAGGAGGGGGAAAGTATAATTAATTATGCACTTAAATTGTTTTATTTAGTTCATATTTTGGCTTTTCATCATGCAACCTGTATGACATTTTAAAATGACTGTAGCCAAAGCCATGCAGATGTAGATAGCATTACAGGAAGGAAATAAATTAGACACAAGACTATGAGAAACACACCCATACACTGAAGTTTCCATATTTACAAAGTAATTAATGGTTTGGGTTGTAAGAGGACACAGCCTCAAGCTACGCCAGAGGAAATTAAGGCTTGAGGTGAGGAGAAAGTTCTTCACTGAGAGAGTCATTGGCTACTGGAATGTGCTGCCCAGGGAGGTGGTAGAGTTGCCTTCCCTGGAGCTGTTCAAGGCAGGATTGGACGTGGCACCTGGTGCCATGGTCTAGCCTTGAGCTCTGTGGTAACAGGTTGGACCTGATGATCTATGAGGTCTCTTCCAACCCTGGTGATACTGTGATACTGTGAAGTTTTGGTTTTTTTTTTTAATGTCTCTTGTTGCACAGCAAATTGAAGTGGCATTCATCATGGACATTTTTATCCCAGTTTCTGCTTTCTAGGCTGGAAGAAATAGTTATGGAAATGATAGAGTACTCTGATATTCTGTTTCAGGAGATATCAAAAAAAGTTTAGGGATCAGAGATTTTTTTTTCTGTCCTAGCATGATACCCTCAGGCTTTCTCAAAGTTAAACTTCAAGTGCCAGGATAACAGCAACAACAAAGATGCAATAAGATGTTTTGGCATGACTTGCAGAGTGAGGAACCTTTTTGTTCATTCTTTCAACATCCCCATAACTCTTCTTTCTTCCCACACCTTGCCAGGATACATATCATCTGGGCTCTGAGGTCTATGTGCTCTTGTGATCTTGCAGCCAGGCCAGTGCTTGGTTCTGATTCGATGCCCCTCAGGGCTTTACTAGACCAATTTGCACAACTTCCCATTTTGCTTAGTTTGCTGCGCTCTCTTAACACACTGCTTTACATGTAATGATGTTACAGATATTGCCTCCTCCTGTGCTTTTCTGAAAAGTTACATCCCACTGCAGCTTTCAGAGTGCACTGTCAGCAGGCTTGCTGATGACACAGAACTGGGTGGAGTGCCTGACACACTGGAGGGTTGTGCTGCCATTCAGAGAGACTTAGACAGCTTGGAGAGCTGGGCAGGAGAAGTTCAGTGAAATTCAACAAGGGCAAGTGTAAAGTCTTGCACTTGGGAAAGAAGAACTTCATGGATCAGTAGAGGCTGGGGACTGACCTGTTGGAGAGCAGTGAAGGGAAAAAGGACCTAGGGGTCCTAGTGGGTGGAAGGACCATGAGCCAGCAATGTGCTCTTGTGGCCAAGAAGGACAATGCCATTCTGGGGTATATTAGAAGAGTGCAGTTAATAGGTCAAGAGAGGCTCTCTTCCCCCTCTACTCTGCCCTGGTGAGGCTACATCTGGAGCATTGTGTCCAGTTCTGGGGTCCTCAGTTCAAGGACAGGGAACTGCTTGAAAAAGTCTGGCACAGAGTCACAAGAATGGTTAAGGGAGTGGAACATCTTCCTTATGAGGAGAGACTGAGGGAGCTGGGGCTCTTTAGCTTGGAGAGGAGGAGACCAAGGGGCGGCCTCAGTGATGTTTATAAATGCGTAATGGGTGAATGTCAAGAGGATGGGGTCAGGCTTGTGTTGGTGATGCACAATGACAGCACAAGGGGTAATGGGGGGAGGCCGAGGCATAGGAAGTTCCATGCAAACATGAGGAGGATTTTTTTCTCTGTGAGGGTGACAGAAAACTAGAACAGGCTGTCCAGGGAGGCTGGGGAGTCTCCCTCTCTGGAGATATTCAAGACCTGCTTGGGCGTGTTTCTGTGTGATTTGGTATAGGTGATCCTGCTCTGGCAGGGGGGGTTGGACTAGAGGATCTTTTGAAGACCCTTCCAGCCCCTGACATTCTGTGATTCTGTGACTGTAACATGTGGACACTTTATCCATATAAAATTAAGAAGAATGATACTATG